>JARYGA010011106.1:0-32715 GCA_030545235.1 Helianthus tuberosus | reverse complement strand
TAGCTCCTAACTCTAGATCATGGGTTGAATAATTCTCTTCATGATTCTTAAGTTGTCTAGAGGCGTAAGCTATAACCTTTTGACGTTGCATTAATACACATCCATAACCTAACTTAGAAGTGTCACAATAGACTACAAAGTCTTCAGTTCCTTCTGGTAACGCTAGTATGGGTGTATGGGTTAACCTTTGCTTAAGAATTCTAAATGCTTCTTCTTGTTTTTGTCCCCATTCAAACTTAATGGATTTACAGGTTAACTTAGTTAAAGGAATGGCTATTCTAGAGAAATTTCGAATAAATCTTCTATAATAACCGGCCAATCCTAAGAAACTTCTAACCTCGGTTGGTGATTCAGGGGTTTTCCATTTAGTAATCGCCTAGATCTTTGTGGGATCCACATGAATTCCTTCATGATTCACTAAATGTCCAAGAAATTGTACTTGTTCTAACCAAAATTCGCACTTAGAAAACTTAGCATAAAGCTTTTCCTTTCTTAATAAATTCAAAAGTGCGTGCAAATGCTTTGCATGATCCTCTTTACTCTTAGAATAAATTAGAATATCATCTATGAAGATAATTATAAATTTATCCAAATATGGCTTACATATTCGGTTCATCATGTCCATAAATGCGGCTGGAGCATTGGTTAGACCAAATGGCATGACAGTAAATTCATAATGACCATACCTTGTTCTGAAAGCGGTCTTAGGAATGTCCTCTTCTTGTACCTTTAATTGATGATATCCTGATCTTAAATCGATTTTAGAGAAAAATCGAGCTCCTTGTAGTTGATCGAACAGATCATCGATTCTTGGTACTGGATACCGGTTCTTAATAGTGACCTTGTTTAATTCACGATAATCAATGCACATACGCATTGATCCGTCCTTCTTCTTAACGAACAGTATCGACGCTCCCCATGGCGACGAACTTGGCTGTATGAATCCTTTTTCTAGTAATTCATCTAATTGTTTCTTTAGTTCCTGCATTTCGGCGGGTGCCAAACGATAAGGTGCTTTGGCAATCGGTGCGGTTCCAGGTAGTAGGTGAATTCTGAATTCAACTTCTCTGTCTGGCGGTAGTCCTGGTAATTCTTCTGGAAAGACATCTGAAAACTGAGACACTACTGGAATGTCTTTTAATTCTTTTCCTTTAGTGTTAGTGATTATGGAAATCAAATACACTATAGAACCTTTTCTTATATAACTTGCAGTTTTCATCACAGAGATGAATTTTGTGGATCGAGATGGTTTATCTCCCTTAATTGTGATCGTTTTACCTTTTGGTGAATTTACTTGGATTGACTTTTGATCACATAAAATACTGGCTTTATTGGTTATTAACCAATCCATTCCTAAAACGACATCAAATCCTGCCAAATTCATGGGATAAAGGTTTGCCATAAACTTTTGATTTAAAATTTCTATTCTTGCTCCCGGCAAGATTTCAGAAATTTTAACAGTTTCTCCATTAGCTGTCTCTACGAGACATTCTTGTGGTAGTTTAGTTAATGACTGATTTAGAAGTTTGCAAAACGAAGTATTAATAAAACTGTCGTTTTCACCAGAGTCAAATAATACTTTAGCAAAAACATCATTAACTAAAAACGTACAAGCTATCACGTCCGGAATCATCTTGGCTTCATCTGCAGTCAGCACAAATGCTCTAGCATTTTTGGTTTTCCTGTTGTTCACAGCTGGTGCCAATTTTGGGCAGTTTGTCCTCATATGACCTTTTTCTCCACAGTTGAAGCACATTCCATTACTGGATTTCCTTCTGCAATCTTCTTCCTTGTGTCCTGGCATCTTGCAAAAATTGCAAAGAGTGGAGCATTTTCCTGAATGCTTTTTCTTGCAGAACTTGCAGAATGGTGCAGAGGTAGAACCCATATTCCTACGGTTGAAATTCCCAGAACGGAATTCTTGAGTAAGCCTCTGTGCTAGGTTTTTCCTTTGATCTTCTTCTCTAGTACGTACCAATTCACCAGTCAAGGTGTTTGTTAGTTCTACAGCTTCTTCTATAGTTTGAGGTCTAGCTGCCTTGACTACATGCCTAATCTCTCCGATTAATCCCCAGATGTAACGGGATATTAACACTGGTTCGGGTGATGCAATGGTTGGTACTATTCTAGCATATTCAAAGAATAACTTTGTGTACCCCTTACCATCCACTCCATTCATCCTAAGATTTAGGAATTTGTTTGCTATTTGCTCTTTTTCATTAGGAGGGTATAATTTCCTTTCTACCATGTTCCTAAATTCTTCCCATTCCATGTTATATACCCTATCACTTCCTCTCGACTGAAGGATAGTGTTCCACCATTCTAAGGCTGAGTTCTTAAATAGATTAGAAGCAAACATTATCTTGTCCTCTTCCGCACATTTACTTATTTTTAGAACAGCCTCAGTCTTTTCTATCCATCGTAGAGCTGCAATGGGTTCTTCATTGCCCGAGAATTCTATTGGTTTGCAGGACCAGAATTCTTTGTAAGAACAACCGTAAGACACGGTCCTTCTTCTTTTGGGAATGGGCATCTGAATTACATGGCCATTGTTCACACTGTGTTCTGGTTCAATTGGTCGCTTACTGCTATACTTACTTTTATTATTCGCTTCTTGAATCGTTTGAATAATAAATGGCATTGCATCTATAATTCTTTGTGCCACTATGTGTTGAACGACACTATTATCCATTTGTTTCCATTGTTATTGACGCTTGGATTCTCATTAACCACGTTAATGTTACTATGGTTACGTTATTCAGATTGTCTTGATTTCCTTCATCGGCCATCTGAATTTTAAACATTTACCCCGTATTAATATCACAAAATAATATTAATATAGTCAATCACATGACACGCATTTTTGTCAAAAGCGTCGATCATTGCGACTTTACTCTATTCATATACTATTATGCATCTATTACATACCAGTACTGAAATGAAAATTACAATACCAACTGAAATAGAATTATACTAATAGTAATAGGCATCCATACACACATATTTTATTTTATTTTATTATTATTATATTATTATTACTACCGTTTCACCATCTTATTCAAGGATATGGATTCATCCAGAAATCCATATTGCGCTCATCGTATTTCCATACGAGTCGCTTTCCTACATGTCGCATTCGCTCACTACTCTCTAAAATTTCCTCACCAAAAGTCCTAAGTTCTTGGACGTTTTCTGCACTCATTAGGGGTGCAGGTTCTAGGACTGGGTTCGGAATCTGGGGTGCGGGTTCCTGATATGGGGGTGAAAGTGCCTGAAATCGGTAAGGGTCTTTTAAGATCTCCCTAATGTATTCATCGTGGTAATAGGGATCTAAAGGGTCCATACCTGGGTAGGCTCCTATGTTCTGCATGGGTGTGTCTTCATGGATAGGGTAACGTTGCACAAAGTCCCTATTGTCGTCCCACCAGGGGTCGTAATTTGGGTCTAGGGGGTTTGGTGCAGGTACCCTAGCGATTTCCTCCGGGTTGAAGTCATGCATCTCCACTTGGTTTTCAGGGTTTTCTATCTCCATGGGTTGGTCAGGGATTGGCAATTGTGGTTGGGGTGCTATTATGTTCCAGATTAGGGTCAGCTGTAGTGGTTGCTAGTATGTGGATATTGGCTATACCCCTATTTATCATATCCTGGCATAGGCATCTGTCTCTCTCTTGGCTGCTGCTAGTACCCTCTATTCCTGTAACTTTTTCATACGTTTTCTATGCTCGTGTGCCCCTCGACTGAACCATCCCCTCTTTTTCTGAGGAAACGGCTCCTCTGACTGAGCCTTAAACACAAAGATTCCTTCTTCCGTATCAGCAGAGTACCCTAAGAGGGCAGGCTGAGAAGAGGAGGTGTCTTCACTTCTAGGCGAACCAGACAATTGACGGTACGCGTCAGACGGTCCTTGGTCGCTCATACTGTAAACTAACAGATAGTCAAATAACATATAACAATTAAATATAGTTATGCACGTATTTCCGTAATTTATTTCCTAACACTTTGCATTTTGATGTTAGCAGAACACCTCTCTGGCTGAATCAGTGGCTTAGCTCTGATACCCCCTTCTGTCGCAACCCCCGATCCTTGATTCCCGGGAACGGGTTGCCGCGAACCAGTTTCGGTGGTATCGTGTATTGTCTAATTTGGCAGCGGAATTTTTCATCAGGACCGTAGTTAGGAAATATTTTGATCAGAGTAAAATACCACATTTTCATAATATTAAACTTATGGGATAAATTCCAAGTTTGCATTACACACAATTTCATAGGAATAAATCCTATTTTATTTAAGAAAAACATCTATTTCTTTTTAGGTAACTTTATTGCCACTTTTTCAAGCCTTCAGTGCTGTCCAACTGCTTCTATTTGGCTTTTACATTTTGTTACCTGAAACGCGTTTTAAAAACATTTGTCAGTGGGAAATACTGGTGAGTGAATCTCAGTTTAATCAAGTTTAATTAAAAACCAATTCACAGTATTGAGGGCGATCCCGCAATTATATTTGTTTCCAAGACATCATAATTAACATCCATGGTACTGTCGAACCCAACTTGTGGACATGTTACTCCTTGACCAGGTGGTAACAAATTTTGTATACAAAACCCCAACATACTCATGATAATTGTACTCTTACAAATACTCAATCACTGTTTAATATATAATTAATTAAATGAGGTTTTGTAAAAACAGTTAACAAAAAGCGGATCAACTCACATTGTTGTCTTAGATTTTCTGTAAGGGTTCCCTGGTGATAATCTAAAATTTACACAAATGTACACGCGTTAGTATTAATAACCCATTTTAACATTAGCAATACCCTCCCCGAGACGGCATTCCAATGACTACGTCAGGCAGAATCACGACAGCCATTACGGAACCCTAGATCAATCGGGCAGCATATCTAATACGTATCTAGGGGTTATAATACTTACAACGGAGCAGAACTTCGCTAATTAGGGGGGGTATAATACCCGCTTTATAAAGCCTATATTCAGAATTTGAGAGAAAGAAACGATTTTGAAAGATCGGAAATGAAATCCCGAGGCCATTCTTATATAGTTGCTGATTCTGGGTTTGTTGCGGCCCGCGTAACATACGGGCAGGGCTTACGCGGCCCGCGTTGACTCCAGGTCAACGTATAGCTTATCCAGGTCACTATGTAGCCCCGCCACGATGATGACACGTGTCATCACCGGGCTGCGCCACTATTTCGATCTCTCGCGGCCCGCGTAAACTTAACGAAGATCTTACGCGGCCCGCCTGAACTTAAGAAATCAAATGAATTCAGGTCGTGACCTTTATACCGCCCGCGTAAGGTTGGGGTGGGGCCCAACGCGGCCCGCCTCGACTGATATTTCAGATTTTCATTTTTGTGATTTTTATTTAGTGGTAGCAAGGGGTCGAACCACGAAGAATATGTGATTTGCGAGTGGATTCGATTGAATTATCAAAACATGTCACAATTATGAAGCTTGCTAATTTGTTTTTGTGATTTTTAATTGATTTTAAAAATATGTTGAAATGTGAATAACAAATGAGTTGGATTAACTAAAGGAAATAAACAAACAATTGCAAGAAACGTAATTGATAGTTTAAAAACAAGATGTGTAAACAAGGTTCACACCCGGTTTAGTGATTGAAGTCCTAGAGTTTCTACACGTTTTAGAGTCGATTCAATTGCAAATATGATTAACAAATTTAGTGTTACAAGGCTTAGGTGCCAAGAGCTATCAACGTCGTAAGTGACGGACCACAATGCACTTCGTTACCAAGAACATGTAAATTCTAACCTAGACAAGGCATAGTTGCACATAAATATTTCGCAAAGTCAAATTTAATCTTCACTCGATAATTCACGAATACAATACCAATGCAAGACAATTATCATAAGTTTCAAAATTAAATCACAACTTGTCACAAACCGAATCTCAAATACAATATTTAAACCCTAAGAACTTACAAAAACCTACACTGGGGTGAAACCTCCAAGAATTAGCCGCTCATGGTCGAAGAGGCACGATCAACGGATGATTGAGACTTGAATTGGGTCATCTTGAAGCTTGAAGATGAATGAATGGATGAATGGTTAGGGTTGTGGAAGGTTGGTGATAGTGGATTGAAAGATGAATGGAATAGTGTTGAATTAGGTCTTCGATTCGGTTGATTCGGATGGTAGTGATGATGGTTGGTGGATTGGTAATGGAAGAGGGTTGATTATGGCTCCAAGATGTGATTCAAAAACTCTAGGAATGTGTAACTCCCCACAATAATGGCCTTAGATGCCCTTTTGATCGTTCAAACACCAAAGGAAGCAAAAATTCACGTCGGCAACATTGGGAAGCCGTCACCGACGGCCTGATGCCCCGTCGGCGATGGTGCGTGTATTTTGACTTGCAGTCGACGGCTAATCTCGCTACCTACGGGCATTTCTGGCGACGGAGAATTGCATGGGGCGTCGCCGACGGGTCCTTTGGCCATCGGCGACGTTGCCTAGATCTTTTAATTTCTGTTTTTCGCGTTCTTTGCTCCCAGTTGAACCGTTTCACATCCTGGTGGTCCAGTTTTCACTCCGGTGATCCGTAAAGCTCCCGAAAAGCGCCTCAAACTCTGCTAGACCTGCAAAACAAGTATCTATTCCAAAGTGGGCTATTCAAAATTAAAACTTGTGTAAAAACATCAAATTAAGCAATTTCAAGGACCGGTTTCCGACCACGTATCAGTGCTAAAAGTAAAACATATACACTTGCTAGTTAAGGATGATGTTATGATTATGTTAAATTGACTAATCTTGTATGTGCTTGTCAAATGTAAGATAATGAAAGCATTAGTATGTGTAAAATTGTTTATGTGTATTTGTGTATGTAATTAGGTGATTACATGGTTGTATACTAAATGGGTACGAAATAATTATGGTGTCATTAGCATAACCGACTACATCGATATGGACATATATTCTTAAGTTGGAAGTTTGCATACTTGATCGTTGACTTTTCAAAAAGGTCAATGAGTATGAGAATAACATGATTAGAAATCCTAATATTGTAGGATCGTTTTCTGACCCGTACGAGTCGATCAGAAGAGTTTTCCTCAATACGAAAGGCGGAATGTCACACCCCTATTTTCCACGTGTCACCGGTGGGCCCGGTGGGGAGTATCGTGACGTAGTTGGTATCATCATAGACAAACAACACAATATATAAATGCGCAGCGGAAGCAAAAATAGATTCATTTCAACTTTAATAAAGTGTAATATTAAATATCACGAATAGTTGAAATGGATCCACAGGCGGATCAAAATAAAAGAAGATATTGTTCAACAGCTTTATTGACATCCAAGCTTGCGAGACTTATTGTGGACGCTTAGAAGACAGCCAGCCTAGTACGAATAGTACCTGCACTTAACCTTTTGGAAAATACGTCAGTTTACACTGGTAAATACAATTTAACTGACTCATTTTAAAAAGGTTGAAAATTGATTTGGATGCACGTAGCACAAAACATTTTATAACTTGGGATAATTATGTATTATAATCTTGTAAGGGATTTACATGTTACTTATGCGTTCAGTAGCCCGATCCGTAGACCGGGTTAAAGATTAATAGACACACCACAATATTGAGTTATGCACTGAAAGGTGTACGCCTACACCCCGTGCTCAGGTCGTGGCCATCTCGTAAGATGATGCCAAGGATATCCGGGACATGGTCCTTAACCCCCCAAAGGCTTTAAGCAAACAAAACACATTCAAAACATAGCATATCAATAAATTTAACCTCTATTCGATTAAAGAATTCAATGCCGGACCAAGCGGTATTTTATATACCGTACCCCAAGCCCGTATAGGGAAAATAAGTTAAAAGTATTTACCTTGGTAAGTATAAATCACAATTAGCGAGTGAAGGTAGCTTTTACTGGCTCTTCTATTCTGGAACAAAGGTTTATAATAACCTATTAGATTAAGCGAAGACCGGATAGAATGTGATTTAGACCCGAAAAATTTGAAGACTTGTATAATATGGGTATACTAAACACATTCTGGATTTTAAGACAAAAATGATAATGTTTGACCCGTTTTTGTCAATTTATGCAAACTAGTTACATAAACCAAACCGAACGCGAAAAGAGCGTTACGGGTAATCATAAGAGTCATATGCAAGTTCCCTGAGATAATATGGCTTAAATATGTTATAATATCAGTAAGATATCTTCTATTATGCCCCAAATGAATTTAAACTCAACTTATGCCTCATAAGGGCATTTTGGTCATTTAAAAGATTATAAAAGAGTTTAATTTGAAATCTGAGTTACAGGTCTGATTTATACAGTAAATATACTTAATTTAACATGTCATAATAGTAGGGTAAGACCTATATGTGAAACTTATCATCTAAAACCAAACTATGCACCTTAGGGGTATTTTGGTAATTTCACTTAGGCTTAAAAGGTCAAAACTGGAAATCTGAGTTCAAAAACTTGTACTTACTGTTATTATATAAAAATATGCTAAAAATATCAGTAGGTATCAATCTTATAAGTCTAACATGGTTTTAGCATATACTATGTGTTAAAAACGCTTTAAAAGGCGATTTGGAGCCATTTCCGGGTTTTTAAGAGAAGCTGATAATTTTTATAATTCCAGAAGGCTCAAAATATTTTATTTAACAAATAAAATCAGTAGAAAAAGGTTTGGGGTCAAAAGGATTTATAGAACTCATTTTATGGCCTAAAAGGGTAAAACCGGCATTAACCGAATTAACTTAGAGGCCTATGTTATGCTCAGCCAAAAATTAAATAAAAATCTCCAAAAATCCCAAAATATTATATTATATCATTGGGTAAAAAGTTTGATATCAAAAAGTGGGTTTAAATAGGTTATATGCTAATTACGCCATTTAATTAACATAAAGCTTTCAAATTACGCTAATGAGCATAACTCTTAATCTAGAGCTCAAACTGATGTCAAATTTTAGGTGCAAGTATATAAATTAGTAACTAAGGTTTCTACTCTTTCACTTTTTCAAAAATCACGTTTTATAGTCAAAAGGGCATACTAGTCAACATTTAAGCATTAATCGGAAACATGAATCGGATAAGCATTGAACCAAGTTGCACAATCTCAGAGAGTTATACTTATATGAAACCTGGTCCAAAATAAGCTCTAAGGCAGATCTTAAACATGCACAAACGGGTCAGAACTGAAAGTCAAAGCAAAAGTCAATTCATGCGACTTTCGGTTCCGATCCGGGTTTAAACTGAAAATTGTCGAGTTGAACATGTTGGGACATGTTCTTACATTAGTTACCATGTTATTTTAATGATCAAACAGGTTGCATGTACCCTACATTGATAATCATGCTTAAATTTGCAAATAATCATTCCGTTGACTTTTTAAAACAAGCTTTGACTCGACAATTAACATAGTTAGAGTGGGAATCTGAAAATACCCTTTTAAGGGTTTGTTACCCACATAAATACCAACTTGTAGGTACTTTCAATTCGAGAAATGACTGAGCAAATTTCATTTAATCTCGAAGTCAAACTTAATTTACGACGGTTTGACTTTTGGTTAATTAACTAAGCTAGAACGAATTAGAAGGGGTTAGGAATACTTACAAGAGTCCTAATTAAGATTAGAGAGCACTAGAAAGCCTGAGGTTGATCAGAGAAGCTCCAGAAGTGGTCTTGTGAATTTTTGAACATGCAAGTGATCAATGTTGCAACTTCAAGTCCCTTTTATAACATCTTTGATCTCATTAGATGATGCCACAAGAGTCTAGGGATGTTGTAAGATGTGTCCAAGTGCCCCGCTATGCATGTAAAACCATTGGTGAGTCCCTAGTATCATGCAACAACTGTTAACAATCGAGATCAGACCTGCAACTGGCAGCTGCGCACTTTTGTTCGCTGGCAGGTCGTAGGCGGGCCGCGAGAGACCCTTCGCGGGCCGCGTACAAGTGGCGACCAGGTTAACAAGTTTCCAAAGTTTTGCATTTCAGTCCTTGGTCCTTTGATACGTGGTTTTGGCTATTTATCTTTGCACTCTTGACCCTCAAATCTGATTTTTAAGGGCCTTAGGACATTTACAAACTTGGGTAGGTCCTTGGTTAACCTTGTGCTTACTCGAAAAGTCACGAAATTCAACGTTAACGCATTTAACCCTTCGTGCATGGTTTTGATCATAACTTTCTCATACGATAACGAAACTATATGAAATTTTTATCACATATTCTAGTGAGTATATTTTATCATTACAAAGCTTCGGGTTTGCAAAAAGGTCACTCAGAGGTATACTTTCAACATGTTGACACATTTAGTCCCTGTAGTTTGTAATTCCTCACTTTCGTTCATTTTCCGCTTCGTATGATCCATGATTTATTCGTTTAAGATTATAAACATCATGTAGGGTTATTGTAGGGCCTATTTATCCATTGTTGACACTTTGGACCCTTATATTCACATAGTTTCACTGTTTGTCCATTTTAGTCCCTCTAAAGTACCTTTTCACATATTTAAAGCCTATGACACGTGTCAATACATTATTGGACGTAAATTTTCGAGGTGTTACATCCTCACCCCCTTAAAAGAAATCTCGACCTCGAGATTTACTGAAACAAATGCGGGTATTTTTCTTTCATCGTGGATTCTACCTCCCATGTGTATTCGGGGCCTCTACGGGCATCCCATTTGACCTTAACAATAGGTACATGCTTCCTACGAAGCTTCTTTACCTGTCGATCCTCAATCGACAATGTTTTTTCCACAAATTTCAAGCTTTCATCTATATGCACATCCGTGTGTGGTATGAACAGTGATTCATCAGCGAAACACTTCTTCAGATTACAGATGTGAAAAACATTGTGGATAGCACTGAGTTCTTCAGGCAAGTTTAACTTATAAGCAACTGACCCGACACGTTCGATAACCTCGAAAGGTCCTATGTATCTTGGGCTTAGCTTGCCTTTCTTACCAAATCGCATCACCCCCTTCCAGGGTGATACTTTAAGCAATACCTTGTCACCTACTTCGAAGTGAAAAGACTTACGCTTTAGATCCGCATAACTTTTCTGCCTATCCCTGGCAGCTTTCAAACGATCGTGAATCTGGACAATCTTGTCCGTTGTTTCAAAGACCAAATCTGGTCCTGACAATTGAACGTCTCCTACTTCCGCCCAACAAATAGGTGTTCTGCATTTTCTACCATATAATGCCTCAAAGGGCGCAGCCTTAATACTAGTATGGTAGCTATTGTTATAGGAGAACTCGACCAATGGCAGATGCTTATCCCAACTGCCACCTAAATCAATCACACATGCACGAAGCATGTCTTCCAATGTTTGGATGGTACGCTCACTCTGTCCGTCTGTCTGTGGGTGGTAAGCCGTACTAAAATTTAAGCGCGTGCCCAAAGACTGTTGGAAACTTTTCCAAAAATGAGAGGTGTATCTTGTATCTCTATCCGAGATAATTGACAATGGCACGCCATGCAGAGCTACAATTTTATCTACGTACAATTGAGCCAACATGTCTGAGCTGTAAGTTTCCTTAATGGGTAGGAAATGTGCTGACTTTGTCAGTCTATCCACTATGACCCATATAGTATCATTTCCCTTTCTCGTCTTTGGCAATTTGGTGATGAAATCCATTGTCACCATCTCCCACTTCCACGTGGGAATTTCAGGTTGTTGTAACAAACCTGACGGTTTCTGGTGCTCAGCTTTGACTTACGCACAAGTCAAACAATTAGCTACATAGGCAGCTACAGACTTTTTCAAATCAATCCACCAGTAGTTTGCCTTTAGATCCTGGTACATCTTATCGGCTCCAGGATGAACGGAATATTTGGAACTGTGGGCTTCCTGGAGGATAACATCTCGAAGTCCTCCATAAACTGGAACCCATATTCGTCCATTCAATATTAGTATTCCGTCCTTGTCATAGGATAACTGCTCCTCAGTTACTCCTAGTTTTTCTTCAGGATAGTTAGCTTCCAGCACAGCTTCCTTCTGTGCAGCTAACACCCTTTCGTTCAAACTATTCCTTATTTCAATGCGCTTGGCATTGGTTCTTATCGGCTTCACTCTTTCTTTTCTGCTTAAGGCGTCAGCAACTACATTTGCCTTGCCTGGATGGTATTTTATCTCACAATCATAATCATTTAGTGTTTCTATCCATCGTCTTTGTCGCATGTTCAAGTCCTTCTGATTGAACAAATGTTGAAGGCTCTTGTGATCTGAATAGATCACACACTTGGTACCATACAAGTAGTGCCTCCAAAGTTTTAATGCAAATACAATGGCACCCAACTCCAAATCATGGGTGGTGTAGTTCTTCTCGTGCACCTTTAGCTGTCGTGAAGCGTAGGCAATAACCTTTCCTTTCTGCATGAGTACATAGCCCATACCAGTGTGTGATGCATCACAGTACACCACAAATTCTTCTATACCATCGGGCAATGTTAATACTGGTGCATTGCTCAACTTTTTCTTTAGAATGTCAAAGGATTCCTGCTGCTTAGGGCCCCAATCAAACTTAACCTTCCTACGTATCAACGAGGTTAGGGGCGCAGCAATCCTTGAGAAGTTTTCGATAAAACGCCTATAATATCCTGCTAAACCCAGGAAGCTACGAATCTCAGTAGGTGTCTTTGGCTCTTGCCAATTCATAACTGCTTCTACCTTAGCGGGATCCACTTGGATACCACACTCACTTACCACATGTCCAAGGAATTGGACTTCTCGAAGCCAAAATTCGCACTTCGAAAATTTGGCGTAGAGTTTCTCATGATGTAGAAGTTTGAGAATACAGCGAAGGTGTTTCTCGTGATCAGCTTGGCTCTTCGAATAGATGAGAATGTCGTCAATGAAGACGATGACAAATTTATCCAAGTAAGGCTTGCAGACGCGATTCATAAGATCCATGAATGCGGCCGATGCATTAGTGAGCCCAAAAGGCATCACTAGGAACTCGTAATGTCCATAACGAGTCCTAAATGCAGTCTTGTGCACATCCTCATCTTTGACCTTCAACTGATGATAGCCTGACCTCAAGTCGATCTTAGAGAAGTAGCTTACCCCTTGCAATTGATCGAACAAATCGTCGATCCTGGGCAAAGGATACCTATTCTTGATAGTGACTTTATTAAGCTCACGGTAATCGATGCACAGACGCATCGATTTATCCTTCTTCTTGACAAACAAAATCGGCGCTCCCTAAGGAGACGAACTAGGTCTAATAAAACCTTTGGCTAGCAGATCATCCAACTGCGTCCTTAACTCCTTCATCTCCGTTGGTGCTAACCTATAAGGCGCTCTTGCTACTGGTGCTGCACCCAGGATGATGTCAAAAATGAATTCCACTTGCCTATCTGGTGGTAAACCAGGTAGTTCTTCGGGAAAAACTTCAGGATATTCCGAAATGATAGGGATGTCTTCAATCTTGGGTTTCTGCTCATCAATAGTAACTTGTGCCATATAAATGACACAACCCTTCCTCAAGCATCTAGATGCCTTGAGCATGGACACTTGCTCAGGCAATCCATGCTGGGTATCTCCCTGAATGGTAAGTGACTCACCAGACGGAGTTTTGACTACCACTTGCTTTCTGTTGCACATAATCTGGGCTTGGTTATGCGATAACCAATCCATACCTATAACTATATCAAAACCGGCTAACTTAAAGGGAAGTAAGGACAAAGGAAAAGAATGATTCCTAATGGATATAACACATCCATCTAAAACAGTTGAGGCTGTTTCTATGGTTCCATTAGTTAATTCCACCTCGTATTTCACACTTAAGGTTCTAACGGGTAGGTTTAATAACTTACAGAACTTATCATCAACAAAAGACTTATCTGCTCCAGAATCAAACAATACTCTAGCATAAACATCATTTACGAGAAAAGTACCTGTAATCACGTTGTCATCCTGAACCGCTTCCTTAGCGTCCATCATGAAGACCCTCGCATTGGTCTTCTTCCCATCCTCGGCTTTCTTGGCGTTCTTTGGGCAATTGGACTTAATGTGCCCTTTCTCATTGCAACCGTAACATGTTGCATCTTTCAGCTTCTTACACTCCAAAGTCTTGTGATCCGTGGATTTGCAAATCCCACAGGGTCTCGTGTGAGACTGGGATTTTGACTCAAGTCGACACCTCCCAAAATGGTTCTTTTTACAAGTTTTACATTTGGGCTTATCCCCCGATTGTTGCCCATCTTTCTTAAACCCCGACCCTTTCTTGTGGTCATCATTTCCTAGGTGCTTCTTACTCGATCTTCGTGAGGTATCGTCCTCACGCTTCCTCTTATTTTCTTCTGAGTTCCTGAGCGCTCTTAACCTGACTACGTCCAAGGTAAGAGATAGAGATAGATCAGCTGCTGATCTGAAGGTTGCAGGCCTTGATGCCTTAACACTTGCTTTAATTTCAGGGGCTAAACCCCCGATGAAACGAGCAATCCTTTTCGGTTCTGGGGTTACCAAGTACGGAACCAACCGAGATAGAGTATTGAAAGTGGTGAGGTAAGCCTGACAGTCTAAATTCTTCATCACCAAAGATAAGAAATCTGATTCTATTCTTTCAACTTCGTGCTACGGGCAATAATTCTCTTTAATAAGAGCAACGAACTGATCCCATGATAAGTTGTAGAGTGGGATCTTTCCAGCAGCTTGTATGAGAGACTTCCACCACGCCAGTGCTTCCCCTTTGAACGATTGGGATACATATTTTACTACGTCCCTTTCAGCACAACCGCTGATGTCTACCACCGTGTCCATTTCATCCAGCCAAGTCATACAATCTATTGCTCCTTTCTCCCCGGTGAAGTCCCGGGGTTTACATGAGACGAAGTATTTGTATGTACAGGACTTGGTGTGTGGTTTGGCATCATACACCATCCTTTTTGAGGGAACACTGTTCTGATTTGATGAGTGTCGATCATCATCCTTCTTGAGCTCATCTTTCTTAGGTTCATCTTTCTTAGAGGGCGGTTTGCTATGAGCCTCCGAGTGAACTTTTGGCTTGGAATGTGGTGCGGATCGGGTCCTACTTTGGGTTCCGCCTGATTCACTATAGTGCCTCTCGATGGCTTTGGTAACAGCATTTTCCACTATTGCTTGTAACTCCGCACCAGTTACAAGTATCTTAGCATTTTCAGGGTTTTCCTCTGGACGACTGTTTATTTCTTCAGACTTAGCCATGTAGTCTTAATTGCTACATAAAAATAGGACAAGGTCTATTTAGAAGCCTAAACAGTATTATCGTTCTTGACGATTTATTAACTATGGTTTTAATAGCCATTTTAGTTAATTTATTCAATAATTTCATTCGGGATTTTTTTTTACTAGTAATCTTTTTAGAATGAAATATAATATTGGCATAATAGGCCTAGTCACGTAGACAAATTTCTAAATTATAAATTTAGATCTTATAGGATTAAAGTTTGAATAAATAAGACAAATCAGTCCCTTTCTTGGCAGGGAGTCTATAAACTACGGCTGCCTTTTGTTTTATATGACATTAATTATAACCCGTAGGCATTTTGTCACAATCAAATATATATAAAAATATAAATTTGGGTAATTTATAAAAAGGGTGACATGTGCGATTTTGCGGATTACACTAGCCAAGAATGTTAACATGTTTGCAGATGTTAACAGAGATTTGAATCTTTTTAAAACAGGTTTTACCATATTGGTCAGGTCTTTAATATGACATACAAGCTAGGTTTTACCTTTTAAGATCCTTATAATTATCATAATGGTAATTCAAAATAATAAATGTTATTTTCTCATTTATTCACATATTATATTCATGCACATAATTTAAAAATGAAAAACTTAAATTAACCATTCTAAACAAAATTAAACTAGTACGAGTTTGCCCTAAACGGGACTTTTACATAAACAACATGCCCACGCAGGGGCCAACTAACAAAACAAACCCACGCAGGGGTCATAATAGAAAAACATGCCCACGCAGGGGCAGAACTGAAAGGAAAATATGCCCACGCAGGGGCAGAGTACAGAAATAAATGTCCTCGCAGGGACATGATTACAACTAAAATAAATAAACAAACAAAGGATTTAGTGATCCTTCTTGCTTTTTCCCTTGATCAAATTCACCATCTTCTTGAACATCCCCCGGTTATGCCTTCGTTCTTCTCGCAACTCATGCCGCACCTCTTGTCGCACCTCATTTATCCCTTGAAGGATTTCTTGAAATTGTGGTGGTGACATCACCGGTGTCCGCGGTGGTTGCTGAAGATGCTGAGGTTGAGGAGGCGGCGGTTGCTGATACCCATGTGGTGGGTATCCATAGGTCGAGTGTCCCGTAGCCCAGGGACCTCCGTAGGGACCTTCCTGATGGAGAGTGTTGGAGTTTGCTGCTATCCAGTAGGGATCCTCTGTAAAGTTGTAGTTTGTGTGCATCGGCTGCTCGAAGGGATTGTATGCTGCCGCCCCAGTGTAAGCAGGTATTGGGTCTCCAAAACCCAGTGGTGGTGGTGGTGGTGGCGCAACTGGCGCAGAGTTCACTTCTGAGACGGGGTGTGAAGATTCTCCCATCTCTGGTTCTTCGTGGACCGGCGAGTAACGGCTGCCACTCGAAAGTGGAGGGGTGCTGATACGCACTCCCCCTCGTGCGGATATTCGCACGGTCGTTCTCCTCCGCCTCGGAGGCGAGGGAGGTTGAACCTGAGGCGGTGGTGGCGGCGGGGTGACCGCGACAAGTCGAGAATCCTCGGAAGGATTCTGCTGTGGCTGCTGTGGCTGCTCCTGTGGCTGCTGCGGCTGGTGCAGGGGAGAGTTGTGCTGAAACTGGTGCAGGGGAGAGTTGTGATAACTGGGAGTAAATACCCAGTCATACTGCCTGAATTTCTCCTCAAAGCTGTCAGGACCATTGTACGGTGATCCCACAAACGGTGACCCATCTGAAATCTCAATGGGATGGTTAGGAGTCCCGGATGGTGGCATTGCAGGATCGGTGTCCTCGTCGATATCCATTGCGTTGCCACCGGGGAAATGGTCTTCAGGTCCAAGTGGGTTGAAACCCACTGGTGCTCCCAAGTAGTCAGCAGGGTTAAATTGGCCTTGGAAGACAGGCGACAGGTGATCAAAGGGTGAGTCATGTCTTTGTAGGGGAATGTAGGACTGGTGAGAGTTGTGGGGCTCATTTTCGGAATGAGGCCCGAAAGAGTGTGGGATGGAAGGAGAGGTACTCAGTGAGACTGAGCGCCTAGCTGGTTCGGTAAAAGACCTCCAAAGATCTTGAGCATCTGTGTTATGGGGATCTGAAGGTGTTCGCCGGTGCGAGGGTCCGGCTTCATGGTCGTTTGGGGCTACATGTGCTCCTTGTCCTCTGCCTCTTCCCCTCATTCGCGGCGGCATTTTGACAACCTGTCAAAAACAAACAAGTGATACAACAAGAAATATATAAGACAAAGTTAGAAATAAAACAAAAATTTGGAAAATTCCTAAGTTCTTTGTCTAGACTCGAGAATCGAGGAATGTGCAATTGTGTAACTGAGATTAAACACAAAAGGCTAGTGTTTAATTCACTCAGAGTTGGCTCTGATACCAACCTGTCACACCCCTATTTTCCACGTGTCACCGGTGGGCCCGGTGGGGAGTATCGTGACGTAGTTGGTATCATCATAGACAAACAACACAATATATAAATGCACAGCGGAAGCAAAAATAGATTCATTTCAACTTTAATAAAGTGTAATATTAAATATCACGAATAGTTGAAACGGATCCACAGGCGGATCAAAATAAAAGAAGATATTGTTCAACAGCTTTATTGACATCCAAGCTTGCGAGACTTATTGTGGACGCTTAGAAGACAGCCAGCCTAGTACGAATAGTACCTTCACTTAACCTTTTGGAAAATACGTCAGTTTACACTGGTAAATACAATTTAACTGACTCATTTTAAAAAGGTTGAAAATTGATTTGGATGCACGTAGCACAAAACATTTTATAACTTGGGATAATTATGTATTATAATCTTGTAAGGGATTTACATGTTACTTATGCGTTCAGTAGCCCGATCCGTAGACCGGGTTAAAGATTAATAGACACACCACAATATTGAGTTATGCACTGAAAGGTGTACGCCTACACCCCGTGCTCAGGTCGTGGCCATCTCGTAAGATGATGCCAAGGATATCCGGGACATGGTCCTTAACCCCCCAAAGGCTTTAAGCAAACAAAACACATTCAAAACATAGCATATCAATAAATTTAACCTCTATTCGATTAAAGAATTCAATGCCGGACCAAGCGGTATTTTATATACCGTACCCCAAGCCCGTATAGGGAAAATAAGTTAAAAGTATTTACCTTGGTAAGTATAAATCACAATTAGCGAGTGAAGGTAGCTTTTACTGGCTCTTCTATTCTGGAACAAAGGTTTATAATAACCTATTAGATTTCTAACGGGTCTTTATTTAAGCCTAAGCCTAGACCGGTTAGTTTTAAAGGAAGATACGGTTCAAACGCACGATTAAGCGAAGACCGGATAGAATGTGATTTAGACCCGACAAGTTTGAAGACTTTTATAATATGGGTATACTAAACACATTCTGGATTTTAAGACAAAAATGATAATGTTTGACCCGTTTTGGTCAATTTATGCAAACTAGTTACATAAACCGAACCGAACGCGAAAAGAGCGTTACGGGTAATCATAAGAGTCATATACAAGTTCCCTGAGATAATATCGCTTAAATATGTTATAATATCAGTAAGATATCTTCTATTATGCCCCAAATGAATTTAAACTCAACTTATGCCTCATAAGGGCATTTTGGTCATTTAAAAGATTATAAAAGAGTTTAATTTGAAATCTGAGTTACAGGTCTGATTTATACAGTAAATATACTTAATTTAACATGTCATAATAGTAGGGTATGACCTATATGTGAAACTTATCATCTAAAACCAAACTATGCACCTTAGGGGTATTTTGGTAATTTCACTTAGGCTTAAAAGGTCAAAACTGGAAATCTGAGTTCAAAAACTTGTACTTACTATTATTATATAAAAATATGCTAAAAATATCAGTAGGTATCAATCTTATAAGTCTAACATGGTTTTAGCATATACTATGTGTTAAAAACGCTTTAAAAGGCGATTTGGAGCCATTTTCGGGTTTTTAAGAGAAGCTGATAATTTTTATAATTCCAGAAGGCTCAAAATATTTTATTTAACAAATGAAATCAATAGAAAAAGGTTTGGGGTCAAAAGGATTTATAGAACTCATTTTATGGCCTAAAAGGGTAAAACCGGCATTAACCGAATTAACTTAGAGACCTATGTTATGCTCAGCCAAAAATTAAATAAAAATCTCCAAAAATCCCAAAATATTATATTACATCAGTGGGTAAAAAGTTTGATATCAAAAAGTGGGTTTAAATAGGTTATATGCTAATTACGCCATTTAATTAACATAAAGCTTTCAAATTACGCTAATGAGCATAACTCTTAATCTAGACCTCAAACTGATGTCAAATTTTAGGTGCAAGTATATAAATTAGTAACTAAGGTTTCTACTCTTTCACTTTTTCAAAAATCACGTTTTATAGTCAAAAGGGCATAATAGTCAACATTTAAGCATTAATCGGAAACATGCATATGAATCGGATAAGCATTGAACCAAGTTGCACAATCTTAGAGAGTTATACTTATATGAAACCAGGTCCAAAATAAGCTCTAAGGCAGATCTTAAACATGCACAAACGGGTCAGAACTGAAAGTCAAAGAAAAAGTCAATTCATGCGACTTTCGGTTCCGATCCGGGTTTAAACTGAAAATTGTCGAGTTGAACATGTTGGGACATGTTCTTACATTAGTTACCATGTTATTTTAATGATCAAACAGGTTGCATGTACCCTACATTGCTAATCATGCTTAAATTTGCAAATAATCATTCCGTTGACTTTTTAAAACAAGCTTTGACTCGACAATTAACATAGTTAGAGTGGGAATCTGAAAATACCCTTTTAAGGGTTTGCTGCCCACATAAATACCAACTTGTAGGTACTTTCAATTCGAGAAATGACTTAGCAAATTTAATTTAATCTCGAAGTCAAACTTAATTTACGACGGTTTGACTTTTGGTTAATTAACTAAGCTAGAACGAATTAGAAGGGGTTAGGAATACTTACAAGAGTCCTAATTAAGATTAGAGAGCACTAGAAAGCCTGAGGTTGATCAGAGAAGCTCCAGAAGTGGTCTTGTGAATTTTTGAACATGCAAGTGATTAATGTTGCAACTTCAAGTCCCTTTTATAACATCTTTGATCTCTTTAGATGATGCCACAAGAGTCTAGGGATGTTGTAAGATGTGTCCAAGTGCCCCCCTATGCATGTAAAACCATTGGTGAGTCCCTGGTATCATGCAACAGCTGTTAACAATCGAGATCAGACCTGCAACTGGCAGCTGCACACTTTTGTTCGCTGGCAGGTCGTAGGCGGGCCGCGAGAGACCCTTCGCGGGCCGCGTACAAGTGGCGACCAGGTTAACAAGTTTCCAAAGTTTTGCATTTCAGTCCTTGGTCCTTTGATACGTGGTTTTGTCTATTTATCTTGCACCCTTGACCCTCAAATCTGATTTTTAAGGGCCTTAGGACATTTACAAACTTGGGTAGGTCCTTGGTTAACCTTGTGCTTACCCGAAAAGTCACGAAATTCAACGTTAACGCATTTAACCCTTCGTGCACGGTTTTGATCATAACTTTCTCATACGATAATGAAACTATATGAAATTTTTATCACATATTCTAGTGAGTATATTTTATCATTACAAAGCTTCGGGTTTTCCAAAAGGTCACTCAGAGATATACTTTCAACATGTTGACACATTTAGTCCCTGTAGTTTGTAATTCCTCACTTTCGTTCATTTTCCGCTTCGTATGATCCATGATGTATTCGTTTAAGATTATAAACATCATGTAGGGTTATTGTAGGGCCTATTTATCCATTGTTGACACTTTGGACCCTTATATTCACATAGTTTCACTGTTTGTCCATTTTAGTCCCTCTAAAGTACTTTTTCACATATTTAAAGCCTATGACACGTGTCAATACATTATTGGACATAAATTTTCGAGGTGTTACACGAAAACAGACATATCGAGGTCAATTCAGCTAGAATATCACTTTAACTGTCGATTTGATTGATTTAATGACGTTTTATAGCGAGACGACACTTTGGCAGCACTTCGTTGCTCTGACCGGAACTATTACAAACAAAATCAAGGCAACCCTATTTATAGACAAGTGATTCCATGCGGAATCACTTCACACAGAATTAGATCTCACACGAGATTAAGCTTCATGCGGAATTACTGCCTAATTCCGTGTAGAATTACTCGAAGGTAATTTCGTGCGGAATTAACTCTATACCTATTTCTAACATTTTCTCGTAACACGTGCCCTGATTTATCTACATACATACAAGACTCGATAAAAGACGAAGTCAGCAGACGCATGCACTAACAGACTCCCCCTCGAATGTTGATGAGTCTTAAGTGTCGAGTTTTCGCATCTTCAATCTTTATCAGTCTTCGGGCTTCTCTTTGAAGTATCTGACACTGTAAGTATCCTCAAATCTCTCTCCTCTCTTTTCATCACCAACAGACTCTCCTCGAAAAAATAATCAGCATAAGCATTCTCTGAATCAGAACCTGGCTCTTTGAAATTCAGACTACCCCTCTCAGTAAGCTGGGCTAGTAATCTGGCTTCCACAGGTTCAAGATTGTGACTTGGCTCAAATTCTGCTCAGGATCGAAACCTGGCTTTCATCTGATTATCCCAAGATTTGTTGCTGGCTCTATCATTACCTGCACAAAAACTCTACCCAACAATAAATTTTCTGATGACCACTTGTAAAATCAAACTCACAAATGATTTAATCATTTAAAAGTTTCAGATGGCCATTTGTGGAAATGTATTCAAACAATGATTTTACAATGTTAATCTTTGATGAACCACTTGCAGAAATTATCAATTTTCTTTTCAAAAACATACTCTCCCAAACCATTTGTTCTTCATGTCTAGCACTTGGAATTTTGAAAATCAGCTTTCCAACATCAGTTGTCGAAAATCTTTTTGAATTTTTCAAAATTTATGCTAAAACACACTAAAATCTTTTTGGAATTTTTAATAAAACAGAAATGAAATGCAGTAAAGAAATATTTACAGACAATATTTTTGTGAGTTTGTGTAAGAGGATCATATCAGTTTTGAGACAAATCACCAACGCCGTTAAGCTTTAATCATTTTAAGTTCTAAACGATTCACTTAGATTGTCAGTATACTAATCCACTTAAATTTCCACACAAAGTTCAATTTTTTCGAGATACAAAATTAATGTCTTAAGCACTTAAACTTAATCGCGTGTTCCACCTCAGAATATACTCCCGTATCCAGATCCCAATATTCAGTCTTACAGGTGAGTATACCACAGATGATATCTGTAAGAGGTTAAATTGCAAAAAACCGTGAGAGCTCAGGCCAGAACTTCCGTTCAGCAGAGAGATGACGGCTTCGACTTTTGGTGGGTCCCCTTTAGAGGATTTTTTTTACAACAGCACATGATTAGCATATTTTTTCAATATTTCGTCATTTTTTATGCTGAGGGTAGGCTATATTTCAAGCAAGCGTAAAGTATTCTCCGGGGACTAGGCCATTCCTTCCGCATTATCAGAAGTCCCGGGATAATACCCCAGATATCACTGAGCATAAAGACCTAGTATCTCAGAAAGAGGGACCTTTCAAACAAGATTTCGGGGGTTACCCATATATCCGAGAGATGTTCCCCACGATATAAGCAAGTTTGAATTTAGGTTTATATCTCGTCACAGTCTACTAAATGTGCAAAAACCTACTGGCACATCATCAGTGAGACCGTTTATCACATTTTAACTTTCCAATTCTTTAGCATGTTGTGATAGTCCATTGATGTACTATCATTTCCTCTTCCTTGACACAAAAACTCATTTTTCATTTTATCATGTTTTTGTCTTTTTCAAATTTTCAAATGTTTTTGGATTTTCAGACATCTTACTCCCCCTAAAATGCAAACACGTTTAAAGAAAATTTGAAAACAAACTATACAAGTAAATTGACAACCGATATCAAATCGCTTCAAATCACCATCCACTTGGCATAAACAATCAGAACTCCCCCTTACAACAAACTATTTTCCCATAGATTTCAAAACACTTAAGTATGTTTTAATCAAATGGTTTTTCCGGAAAATAAGTTTTGTTGATTTTATAAAACCACTTGTAGGTTAGGGGTTCATCATCTTGTTCACTAAAATACCACTTGTAGGAAAAACAAGTACAACTTAATGTCGTTGATTTACCACTTGTAAGTGAAAACCTTTTTCAACCACTTGTAAGACGAAATCATTTTCGTGAATTTCTCAAGAAAGATGCCGATACCTGCTCCTCGCTTACCAACCTGGGAGCTCCGGCAAGTCCAGATTTTTACTGTTCATAATATGTTCCATCCCAGTCACAAACCTGGGACGAAACAATCTTACCTGGTTTCTTCAATTTTTTCTCATAAAATTCCTTAACTCCTTTGATCTTCCTGTCAACCATTTTTCCAAAAATGTTATTAACTGTGGAGTTAAACGCCTTTTCAACATCAAATTCTTTCTTTTCAGAAAAGAATTGATTTGAAATCTCAATTTTACCAATTTTCTTCTTAAAATTTTCAGCCCGAAGTGGTGGAAAATTCACATCATCCACAATCAGCACTGGTTTTTCACCTTTTTCCTCAACCTGTGGCTCTTCTGACTTTGTGGAGTCAGATTCATCGCCAAAATATAGCTCCTCTGATTTTGATCTATCAGAATCATCGCTAGAACTATCATCAGACTTCTTAACAACCAACCTTTGGTTGTCAAGAGCTCTTCTCTTGTAGAACCTGTTTGAACATTCACCAATTTCAAATTTTGAGTTTTTGAAAAGTTTAGTTCTCTCAATTGGTGGTTCAAACTCAACCACTTTCTCTTTCAGTTTAGAAACTCCCTGTTTGGTCTGAATTTCTTGTGTACATTTCACAGCAAGGTGTCCAATTCGTCCACATTTGAACAGGTTCGAGTCTCCTTCTTCTTTTGATCAACCAACTTCTCCATTTCTTCTTTCCTTTTCACAAGGAACTCTTTATTAGATTGTTTCCAGAAAGGATTCTTTTGTTCTTCTTCAGCACTTGTCCCTGAAACAAATACCATTTTTGATTTAAAATCTCTAACATATTTTTCATTTTTATGATTTTCTGGAATAAATCCTAAACCTTTCTTTTTGAAATTACCGTTATGGTTTGGTTTCTTTCGATAACCAGAACCAGAACTGTAACCCTTTTTCTTGTTTTCTCTTTGTTTAACTCTTGAGGTGTACTTTTTAGGTTTTTCAGAAAGATTTAAATCTTTTATTTCAGAAATATTAATTTATGTTAGTTTGAAAACCTTTTTGATCAATTCTGGTTTAACATCTCTTATTGGAAATTCCTCATCACAATATAATTTGTCAGAATCATTCAATGTATATGCAACTTTGAATGTTTCGTCATTCAAATTAGATTTTGATAGAAGAAATTCTTTATTGTAAACCCTTTTTCCCTGTTTGACGGTTTGACTCGGAGTGCTGGACTCAGACTTTGACTCTGACATAGACTCCGACTTTAACTCCTCGGATTCATCTTTATCCAACACCTGATCGACTACTTTCTTTATTAACTAGGACTCATGATCAGTGTCAGATGACGTAAACGTGACATCAATATTATCTGGCAAGTTAACTGAAGACTCCGACTCCCACTGTAAATTTGTTGCCTTTTCGACTCTTTTTGAATTTGGATTTCGTGGTGAATATCCATTTTCAAGCGGGGGTGGACACTTGTTGTAACTGAAACCTTGTTTCTTACCAGAATCATTCATTTTAGAATCCTTCTTAATTTCTTTCTTCTTTTCAGGAGTCTTTTCTTCAGAAACCTTTTGTTCTTTAGTTACTTCATCATCCTCAAATGCCTTCATGCCTTCAACAGTTGGATAAATCCTGTCAATGACATAAGAAGTACATGAGTAACTTTTTAACAAACGGTTTACTCTTTCAATTTCAATTCTTTGGGTTTCAAGTTTCTGTTCTAGCACAACACACTTCTCAATGTAATTGTTGACGACTCTCTGCTTTGTCATGAAAGCTCCTTGAAGTGTTTTCATTGTTGTTGCTTATTCTTCACTTGATTGATTGTTCTGATTCATTGCTTTGTTTAGAACATTGTATGATTCCTTCAATCTGTTCATGTTATATACCAAAGTACTGTTCTGCTTCTTTACAGCTTCACAATTTTCACAAATCACCGGACTCTTCTTTGCATCAGCTTCTTCTTCAACTTTAAACTCTGGAATATTTTTCACCTTTTTTCTTATCACAGGAACTTCCTCATCATCACTGCTGACTGGTGTTTTGACCTTTTTCTTTTTCTTTTTAGCTTTTTCATCTTCACTATCACTTTCTGCCATCATTTTCAAATGAGCTGCCATTTTCCTTGCATAATACTCTCTATCATCATCACTATCTTCTTCAATACGAGCAACATAAGCTTTGTGATTTGAAGTTTTGTTTGGATTATAATCATCCCAATTGAAATTTTCCCAGCTAAACCCTTCTGGCAACTTTTCATCATCTTGGTTTATCAGGCATGCTTTAGTATCAGCTGAAATATATTTGTCCCAATTGAAATTTTCTTGATTCCCCAAACATGCTCTCTTTGATGATTCTTCAATTACTTTCCTACCATGTGCCACTTGTGGTTCTTGTTGTTGTTGAGCAACTTGATGATAGATCGATTTCCGATAGTAATCACTGTTGTTGAACGGATTTTGAGCTCCACTTGCTTCGCGATTAGTGCACTCCCTCTTGAAGTGTCCTTTTTCCCTGCAACGAAAACAAGTGACTTTAGATTTATCAAAACCTAAATTAGAAACAAATGCATCACGGAAGTCATCTCTCTCTGTGATCTGTTTGAATTTCTTAGCCCGTCTCAACACACTAGCCAAACACCATTTTATGTCCATCAATTCCATCTCCTCAGCATCGATCTGATCGTAATCCTCTCTTGTCAACATAGGATTCCCGATTCTACCCGCTACTAAACTTCCATACGACTCCAACACATTTCCCAACAAAGACATATGGATTTTTGCAACTTCTTCAGAATAACCCTGATCATTTTCAAGATTCAATACAATATTGCATTATAGCTTTTTGCCATTCTTAGTTGATGAAATGTTCGGATCAAATGATGGATATGATGAAAAACTTGTGTTGTTGTTTGATACTTTGGAAGAACTTCCAGATGAACTCTTTGCATTGAATGCTGTCTCAATCTTTGGTGACATGTTGGTGTTTTTATCACTGACACCACCTTTGTAATAAAGCCCAATATCTTGTTCACCATCGAAATCTTTCATTCTTAAAACCTTTCTCTGTTCCATCTCCTGAGCCTCAATCTTTTCAATGAACTTGCTCAGTGTCAAACTACTAAACCCTTTCTTGTTCCTTAGCATCATGAGATATGTGCCCCAAGTCTCATGTGGCAATGCATCAGCTAGCTTTTCAATCAACTCCTCATTATCTTTATTGATACTTAACCTCTTCATGTTAGCTAGCAAATTTCAGTATCTTTCAATAATTTGCTTTGTGCTTTCATTTTTCAACCCACGAAACAGATCAAACTCTTTCTTCAAAAGCGATTTCTTGTTCTTGACCATCTCTTAACTTCCATGAAACTTTGATTTTAAAGCTTTCCAAATCGAATAAGAAGTTCCATTGTGTTGCAATAGAACCAAGATATCTTCCTTCACAGCTTGTTGTAGTAGACTTAACATCATTTTTTCATCTTTGTATTTCTTTCTATGTTCGGCACTTAGATCTTTAATTGCAACCACCTCTTCGTCATCATTCGTTGGTCTAATATATTTCGTCTCAACATATTCCCAAGCATCCAAATAATTTGCTTGAACCCAGTTTTCAAAACGACCTTCCCAACCTTTATACTCCTCAATGTTCATGAGATTAGGCGGTTTTTGCATAGTCCCCGTTTCATTTTCTAACATCGTGTTCTGTGCAAGAGTAATCGGGGTAACCGGAGTAGCGAATGCGTTGAAAAATTCCTCTTCCATGTTTCGGATTTCGAAAGTTCACAAACAGTTCTGTTCAAACGGAAATACTTTCACACGGGATTACTTTCAAACGAAAATATTTCAAGCGGAATTATTAATTCCGTGCGAACCTCTCAAACGAAATCACCAGCAGAAACGGAATTACCTAATCCCGTATGAAATTTCAAACGAAATTAACTTTTGATACGGAATTAAACCCAAATCTCGTGCGAAATTAGACCGACGTAATCATCTCGATGTGAAAATTGTCAATTTAATTGAGTTTTGGGCTGATTTTAGTTCTGAAACTTTCTAGGATTTGTTAAAACAATAAAACGCACATAATGTGTGAAAATCAAGACATTTTGACCGTAAAATCAAGTTCAATTTGAAAAAGAAGGTGTAGAAATCAAAATTTGCAGCTGAATTGGTATGAACTCTTCCTCCTGAGCTCTGATACCACTTGTAGGATCGTTTTCTGACCCGTACGAGTCGATCAGAAGAGTTTTACTCAATACGAAAGGCGGAAACAGACATATCGAGGTCAATTCAGCTAGAATATCACTTTAACTGTCGATTTGATTGATTTAATGACGTTTTACAGCGAGACGACACTTCGGCAGCACTTCGTTGCTCTGACCGGAACTATTACAAACGAAATCAAGGCAACCCTATTTATAGACAAGTGATTCCGTGCGGAATCACTTCACACGGAATTAGATCTCACACAAGATTAAGCTTCATGCGGAATTACTGCCTAATTCCGTGTGGAATTACTCAAAGGTAATTTCGTGCGGAATTAACTCTATACCTATTTCTGACATTTTCTCGTAACACGTGCCCTGATTTATCTACATACATATAAGACTCGATACAAGACAAAGTCAGCAGATGCATGCACTAACAAATATGATTGTAAGAAAAGAAAGATTGAATGATGCATGATGGATCCTTGTATGATATACTTAATGATATGTTAAATTTGCGTGAATTTGGAATGATGTATTATTGAATCTATGCCTTGTGCTTGTTACAAATGAAAGGTGAAAGTCAAATGCGAGATATGAACTAGAGATGATAAGTGATATATAAAATTTTGTATGCCAACAAGAATGTGAATGTGGTGACATGTAATGATAAGCATCATATCAAGATGATGCGAGCACGAAAGGCAAATGGGTCAAAAGGAGGCGAGGAAGTGATCACGAATACGGACGCTTAATGATGAGAATGGTTGTAATGGTCGTTCGATGTCAATCCGGTGAAACCTCAACGTAGGGGCAAACGAGTCAAAACTTTTAGTATAAAGATTTAACCGAAGAACATGTGGATTGGGTTGGGAAAGGTATGGAATGAATTGAGAACTTGAATAATGATTTATTTCAAGTATTAGAACCTTCGGGACACACGGTTAGTGAGTAGAAAGAACAAAACGCAAAATCAGCGTCTGAGCTGCAGAGGAGGCGTCGGCGACGCCTTGCCCTGTTGCAGCCGACACCTTATCTTGTTGTCTACGCGGGTCCGGCGTCAGAAACCTGTTTTTCACGTTCTTTCTCACTTTTCCTTGCTTTCAAGGCCTTGATAAGCTTCCCAAAGGTATCCCAAGCCTACTATAGAGTATTGTGAGGTACATGTAAGAACGGAAACTTAGGAGGGCAAGTACGAAGATGTGGTATGTATGTTTATATGTTTTCTTTATGGACATGGCTAAGTTTTTAATAAGTAAAACTTATTGAGACACTATAGATATGTGAGGTGACGTGATTAGTATATGGTAACATGCTTATAAATGGTGCGCCTGTTATAGTAGGGTGTTCAAAGGATATTAAGTGAATATGTATGCACGGGATGTAGTTTATTATGTAAAAGAATCATCCGCATAGATGTTGTGATTAGCATTTGTTTAATAGATTTGTGAGCATGTAAATTATACGTAAGAAATTTGAGTAGTAAGGCATGTATGATCGTGGTAAGACCATTTATACCCGAAAGAGTTGGATTACATAATGTGTATGCATGTTATTAAACCGTACGCATTAAGGTTTCGGGGACGAAACCTCCTTTAAGGGGGGTAGATTTGTAACACCCCAAAAATCTAATAATAGATTATTTGAATGTTTAAAAGTTTTAAGTAAATTATATTAAGTTTTAATAAACAAAGAAGTTTAGGAAAATGTACTAGAATGATAACTTGAAAAATCCCAAAGGACTGAATGTGTAAATTTGCAATAAATAAGAAAATAAAAGAAGGGAATTGTCTGGAATGTGGGTGTGTGCGACGCAGGGAACGTTCAGGAAGGGAACAACCCTTCTTGCCCTAGCTTCTCAAATCAACAAACAATTGAATGAATTCTGGCCCTAATTCAAATGCATGTGATCAAAATCTCAACAATCTAAGAGTCTCCTACATAGAGTAAGTCAGATTTTATGATTTGATTCTAGTTAGTGAATGTGGGTTTTGATCAATCTGTGAATAAGTATGAAATTAAGCTTAGATATGCATTAGAATTGTTATTTAGAAGATGTTCTATGTCTGAATTCGTTTGTAATGAAGGTTTGAAGTAAAACCTATTTAACCTAGTAGTATGGTAATCTTGCAATTCAATAAATTGAGTTGTTGTGATAGATGAATGTATGAATTCTAAGATAATTGATGAATTACTATGTTGTAGAATGATTTGTTATGTGATTTAGATTGATAAAAATAGTTATGAATCCTACTAGAGAAATTATGCATAAACACTTGTACTTAGTGCTAAAATTGATGTACGCACGCCAAGTGTTCGATTAAATGCTTGAATAATCGATTCATGTAAATTGAGTGAATTGGGATGTTTTGCTTTATATGTGGAATGTGAATTTAATATGAATATGAAAGCTATGTAAATAGATGACATGATCTAAGTAAGAATGGATTATGTGTAGGAAACAAGAAAGGAGGAAGCTCCGGTTCGCAACAAAAATCGCAAGAACGAGGTAAGTTCATTCACTTACAAGCTTATGTAATGTTAGTAGTTGTACATTTATTGATACAAATCCATGACTATTGCTAGTTTTATAATCCACTAGTTTCTTGTTAAATATAGAAGGTATGTTCCAAATTGAACGTGTAGTCAAGAATAAGGAGTTATGTTGATCCGTATTGAACGGGTCAATTGGGAATGAATGGGAATGTTCATGATTTGGTTATGATGATGGTTCGTTATGAACGGGATTATTTGTATAGAATAAGGATGAAAAAGAATGTTAGCTTGCCGAACCGTATCTAAACGGGTCAACCGCTTAAAAGAAAGAAAAGAAGGAAAGTAGTAATATATGTTAACCCATTCGTTGGGGTTTACATATTGATGATGAAGTGAGTAAAAGAATGGACCTAAGAAAGTTGAATGTTTTTGTTGCTAGAAATTAAATTTGTAATATGTAAGCATACTAACAAGTTCCTTTGTCGCATTGGTTTTTAGGTAAAACTCAAGCTTATGTGCTTTTGTCTCGCTCGGATCGAACACGCCATGAACGCCCTTATTGCGCTTCCGCAACTTTTGAAATATCATCAATGGTTAAATGTTTTGTTAAATTAGGCCAAGTTTGGCGTTTACAAACTCTAAACTTGATGTTTTTACTCTTTGTTAACACTTTAGTTGTAAATGTTTTAAATGCTTTAAACTTGATGTCTTGGATGGATGTTTGAAAAGCCTTTAAGTGTTATAGTTTTCATTATGTTTTTATGGAATGTGTCGTAGGATAAATGGTTTGAATATTGTAAACAAGAAATTGTTTATAAAGCGAACGGGTCATGCCCGAATTTTGTTAATTAATTGTATAATAGTATAATCTTTCGGATGTAGAAGTTTGGGCGTTTCAAGTTGGTATCAGAGCCTAGGTTTGAGGGATTCGAACACAATGTAGTGCTCGGACTCAAGCCGAAAGCTCGTAAGAATGGGTGTGTTCGCTCCGAGACGCAAAAAGAGGTAAAACTTTTGAGAAATTTTATAGTAATTAATGTTACGAGTTATAAAGTAATAGAAAGGTTAGAACGAGTCTTAAATGTAGTTACAGTAGTGAATGGTGTATTAGGATTCCCAGGGATTAGCGGAATTGAAACCGTACTCGGGAACGGTTCGGAATGGTTGCAAATATGAAAATTTGGGTCTTTTTAGCTGGGCACTACCGTAGGTTACGGTGGCTACCGTAAGCTACGGTAGATGCTGGGCAAACAAATGGGCTGCCGTAAGACAGTAGCTTGGCACCGTAAAGAATCAGTCAGCACAGTAAGCTACGGTAGCCACCGTAGCTTACGGTGGCTTTCTCGCGCCCCGCGTAAGACCAAGAGTGGGCTTTCGCGGCCCGCCAGGGACCAAAAAGCTGGCAAATTTTTTTTAATGTTGATGATTTAATTTTGGGACTTGTTTTAACTAGTTTTTAAGGCCTCATAATCAATGTTTAAGATAATGTTTTAATAATATTAAGAGTGATGAGGGAAAATATATACAAAGGGCGAAAAGGTAAATCGTTGCGATCAAAGATTTTGATCTACACGATACGACTTGATCGTCGATGACGATAATGCATGAAGTATAAAAAAAAATTTGATTGTAGTATGATAAAATGAGTTAAATGTGATAAAGGAGAGTATGAAAAGAAATTTAATGAATGAAATAAATGTTTTAATGTAGATGGCGAACAATGTAAACGTGGATGATAATGAAACTATGAATATAAGTTGACTAACACAAAGGCAATTAATTAAAGAACGAAGGAATAAGAAGTAAGTGTAAGAATGAATGTATGATTGAATTAACACGTCTAGAATGTTTGTAATGAAAAATGATCTACGAGAATGAATTCTTAAAAAAAAGAAAAAAAAAGAAACTAACAAAGTATAGAATGATGAATAGAATGAATGGAATGCTATCTAATACAAGTATGTAATTGTAGATGGCAAACGAAGGAGATGCAAATACCACGGATTTAAATGGGTATCGTTACGGGAAGGGTTGTACGGATTAAACTTATAAGAATGGGACATAATAATGGAAGTTAAACCCGTAAGCAAATACGGATCGAACATATAAGAGTCATAAGTAAGAATGAAAAGACTTGAATCCATAAGTATCTGTGAACCAAACACATAAGAACAAAAGGTCGAATCCATAAACAGGTGGAAATGGGTAAAAGTGAGGGAGAGTGTGCTTATTCATCCTACTAAGGTAGGTATAAATCTTGTAAGTAAGTGATGCCGGTAGCCTTGTCGAGTCAAGTAGGTCACTTGACTAACATGATGCATATATACATATGATGCACTTACGAACAAGCGAGGGATAGGTTGAATTTAAAAAAATGTATTGACGGTTCGACCTTGTTGGAGTCAAACGGGTTATATGGATAAGTGTAAGACCAATGACAATATGATGGAAAGGGAGATGAAGCTAAATGTAACATAAACAAAATTCTGTAGGAAACATATTAAAAGTCAACTTATGTGAGATGGGGTGGATGACGGGCTACGACCCGGAGAATGGCATAAGCATGGATGAGGTAGAAAA
>JARYGA010011105.1:0-41462 GCA_030545235.1 Helianthus tuberosus | reverse complement strand
AATGGTCTGCATTGGTATGAAGTCTCCTTGATGAACGTCCGAGCTCTGAGGCTGCATACTTCTCAAGAATCCTTGATCCTGAAGGACGTTGGATCCTGGAAGTTGAGGTGATCCTTGAACCTGAAAGGATCCTGGAACCAGAGAGGATCCTGGGACCAGAGAGGATCCTGGGGCAAGGGAGGATCCTCGGACCGGAAAGGATCCTTGAACCTGGGAGGATCCTTGGACCTGGGAGGATCCTTGGGCCTAGGAGGATCCTTGGACTGCATGCATTCCCATATATCCTCCTGACGTGAAGTATCCCTGATGCTGAGAAGAGGATCCTTGAGGCTGGAAGTGAGAGCCAGATGCCTGATTCATGGCTGTTGTTCCATAACGCCTTCCTGGTAATTCACCCAAGTATTGCACGTCCGGAACCGCTGAGTGTTGGGAAGTTATGACTGGAGTGTCGAAGTTCAGCGATCTTGGCATCAGAGGGGAGTGATCCTCCACTGATTTCTTCTGTTTCTTGATCTCATCGATCTCCCGGAAGATCCTTTCGTTGGTTTTGTCCTGCTCTTGTGCATGATTCCTTATCTGCAAAATCAGAGCATAAAGATCATTAGTAGTAGGAATAGTTGAAACAGAAGAAGTAGGTGGTTTTTGGAAAATGGGGGTTTGTTTCTTCGCAGCATTCTCAGCATTCTTCTGGGATCCAGAAGGTGGTGGAGGTAAAGGAGGAACGCCTTGTGAAGAACTGAATGAGGGCATCAAACTTGAAGTATTCTTCGCTGAGGAAGCCATCTGCTTGGTTGTAGCGAACCGAAACTGTTTTGGTCAAAAATCAAGCAATGACAATGTAACCAAACTTTCTGTTGTGAGGTATGATGCTTGAATTGATTAACAACAAAAAGGATCACTCTGAAATGTAATGAACAAGTGACACGAAGATTTATACGAGGAAAAAGCCCTTGATCAATGAATGATCTCCGGCATAAAAACCCTCGGGTGATGGAAACTACCAATCACCAACTTAAATTAAACAAGAAATGTAATACAACTTCGGATGATAGCGAGCTAAGTACAAGGATCACTATAGTGTATTGTGTAGAAAAGTGTGTAATCGCCAAGTGAGTTAACGAGAGCTGGTGAGAGCAGTTGTAAGAGTGTGTGTGTAGCCAAAAATAGCCAAATGTTTTCTAATTAGCTCGCTACCCCTTTAAAAATGGAAAATATATACTCTAACTAACATTCCGCAAATGGTGCAAGTCCTCCACGACTCCATAACGTCCACTTCTGGCCAAGCACGTGCGGAATAAACATAGAATATGCTCCAGGAATATCTCCAAGACCAAGTCCAAATTGATACTCCTGCAAAACAATTTCGAATTCAAAGTAGACAACCGTTAGTACAAGGATCCTTATGATGATCCATGATCCTGATCCTGAAATACTTCTGAGGATCACCAATTCAAACAGAAGTAAGGATCACCAAGCCCAACAGCGATTGAGGATCACTGATCATTTAGAAATCCACCCCTAACAATAACCAATAATAACGAAATTGTCAGCTACTTTTACATGGATTAGTCCCGCTATCTTGAACTATCCCTGGATAACTTGAGCTCCAGGATGGGTGTTTAAACCCAATTCGAGAGAAAGGTGAATACCTTTAAACCTGTGAAGGGATTAGGATCCCTTAAACATGAGAGAGGGGGCCAGTCCTCTAAGTTTTCGATTCATCCTGAGTGTATATCCTGGAGTTATATTCCTAAGCATATTCTGCAAAACAACCTTAGACTAAGGTGGGTGTTAGCTTAGCTAACACCCCTCCGATGCTTAAGTCAGTATTGGGTTCAAGAAATATAAAATAGAATTATATTTAAAAGAGATAGAATTCATACCATCTTGAGCTAGAAATTAAATTCTAAACTCACTTGAAATAGGCTTTGAGGTGTATAGCATTCCAGGATCTTGGTAGTATATCCCCCTCCATATTCTTAAGCTGGTATGCTCCTTTCCCAGATTCCGACTCAATCTCATAAGGTCCTTCTCACTTTGGAGCTAATTTTCCATCAGCAGGATTAGTAGTATTTTGAAATGCCTTCCTTAATACCCAATCTCCAACTTGAAACCTTCTAGTCCTTAGGTTCTTGTTGTATGCTCTGGATATCCTCTGTTGGTATGCTACCATTCTCAAATTTGCCGCATGCCTTGTCTCATCGATAATATCCAATTCTTGGCATGGGGCTTCAGGGTTCTTCTCAGGATCCCAGAGGTTGGATCTTGCTGTAGGTATCACCATCTCTGTTGGAATTACTGCTTCTGCTCCAAATACTAAGGAAAATGGGGTTTGCCCAGTTGCACTCTTCACTGTTGTCCTATCAGCCCATAAAACAAAGGTAATTCTTCTACCCATCTTCCTTTCTTAGCTCCTAGTCTTTTCTTTAAATTGTTGACAATTATCTTGTTCGAGGATTCTGCTTGTCCGTTCGCTTGAGGATGTACTGGTGTGGATGTGATCATTTTGATTCCCAAACTCTTACAAAAACCGGTTGTCCTCTTACTGACAAACTGAGAACCATTGTCACAAATTATCTCAGCCGGTACCCCAAACCTAGTCAGGATATTCCTTTTTATGAAGGATGCTACTTCTTGGTCTCTAACTTGAACAAATGCCTCAGCTTCAACCCATTTAGAGAAATAGCCCGTCATTGGCAGCATAAAGACTTTTCCTCCTGGAGCTTTTGGCAATTTTCCCACTATGTCCATCCCCCACTTCATGAATGGCCAAGGGGAAGCAATATGATACAGTGGTTCAGCGGGTTGATGTAGTATATTGCTGTGTCTTTGATATGCATCACACCTTTGAGCATATTCTGCAGCATCTTTCCTCATCGTCAGCCAATAGTATCCTGTTCTTAATACCTTTGAGAATAATGATCTGCCCATAGTATGGTTACCACAATCCCCTTCGTGTATATCCTGAAGCATTTCTTTAGTTTTGGGATCCTCCAAGCACCTCAGGTATGGTCCTGCAAGAGATTTTTTATACAAAACATTGTTTATAATAGTGAATCGGGATACCTTCATCCTAAAAGCCTTAGGATTCTCATCCTTTGGGATATGTCCGTCCTTGAGATATCTTACGATTGGAGCCGTCCAGGACTTAGGATCCTCCTCAGGATACTCATCATCAGGATCCTGAATACTTGCTACTTCCTTATCCTGAGATTTGAAAAGATCCACCGCAGGATATAGGATATGTAGTATTGGTATCTGAGTTGCTTTTGGTATTCTGACCGATGACCCTAAGTTTGCCAAGCCATCTGCTTCAGCATTATTCTCTCTCGGTACCTGTTCAAGTGTAAAAACATCGAAATATCTTGCTAAGTTTTTGAGAATTTCAAGATACTCGATTAACCTTTCACCTTTGACTGCATAAGATCAATTAAAATGATTAGTAATTAACAAGGAATCAACAAATACTTGCAAACTCTTAATATTCATATTTCTAGCCAACTCTAATCCTGCAATTAAAGCTTCATATTCTGCTTCATTATTAGTGGAAGGAAATTCACACCTAATAGCCTGGGGTAATATGTCCTCCCCTGTGGCGATTTTAGTAGTATACCCAATCCTACACCTCTCACATTAGATGCACCATCAGTATATAATGTCTAGGATTCTAAGTTTTCTCATAGCTGTTGTACTTCTAAATCTACTTCATTTTGAATATCACTACTGAAATCAGCCACAAAGTCAGCTAGAGCCTGAGGTTTTATGGCATTTCTAGGTTTAGATCAATGGCACTTAATTTCACTGACCACTTAGCCATCCTACCTAACATCTCGGGTTTCCTAAGCACACTTTTAACAGGATAATTAGTTTTAACATGAATCCTATGTGTCTCAAAATAATGTCTAAGCTTTGTCAATGCTATAACTAGGGCCAGTATCAATTTTTCTAAATGAGAATATCTAGTTTCAACATCTAATATACTTTTGCTAAGATAATAGACATGATACTATTGACCTTCGTGATCCTTTACCAGAACATCACTTACTGCATTCCTTGATACTGCAAGATACAGGGATAATGGTTCACCATCCTTGGGCTTCACAAATAGAGGTGCAGTTGAAAGATACTGCTTCAATTCCTGCAAGGCCGCTTCATTCTTCTCTCCCCACTCAAATTTCTTATTCTTCTTCAGAATATCGTAGAATTCGTTGCATTTTTCCGAGGATCTCGATATAAACCTGTTTAATGCCGCTACTCGCCCTGTTAATCTTTGTACATCTTTCATGTTTGAAGGTGACTTGATATCCAGGATAGCTTTGATATGTTCTGGGCTCGCTTGATCCCCCTTTTAGTCACCATGTATCCCAAAAACTTTCCTGCCTCCACTCCAAAATGGCATTTAGCTGGATTTAATTTCATGTTGTACTGGTCCAGGATATCGAATGCTCCTTCAATATCTCGGAGATGATTCTCAGCCATCTTTAATTTTACCACCATATCATTGATGTACACCTCCATGGTGTCCCCAAGTTTGTCTTTAAACATCATGTTTACCAATCTCTGGTATGTTGCACCTGCATTTTTCAAACCAAAAGGCATAGCAGTATAACAATAAATACCTGTTGGTGTCATGAAAGCAGTATCCTCCTGGTCCGAAGGTTCCATTTGTATTTGCTGTAATCCTGAGGATGCATCCATGAATGTTAACATTTCATGACCGGCAGTAGCATCCACCATTGAGTCGATATGAGGCAGAGGGAATGGGTCTTTAGGACACACCTTGTTCAAGTCTGTGTAGTCTATACAAACTCTCCATTTCCCATTTTTCTTTTGAAACACAACTACATTTGCTAACCATTTGGGAAATTTGACTTCCCTAATCATCTTGCTCTTTAATAACCTTTCAACCTCTTCCTGAATTATTGCGTTCCGTTCAGGAGCAAACTTCCTTCGTTTCTGCTGGACAGGCTTGAAAGACCTGTCAATTCTGAGCTTGTGAGTTATAATATCCTTGGAAATTCCTGTCATATCCTCATGCTTCCATGCGAATGTTGACATCCTGCATATCAAAAAGTTAGTCAATTGATTTTCAATATCCTGAGGGATATTGGTCCCTATGAGCACCGAGATATCTTGATTATCCGGATCCAGGATAATTTTCTTAACATCCTGGTCTGAAGCCTCCACGATATCCTAGGCTCGCTTCTTTAATTGCTATCCTGCTCTGGGCTTTGTTGAGGATTTCATCGAAGAAAAATAACACTCCTTCGGTTCTTGTTGATCACTTTCCACCTTGACAACCCCCCAAGGAGTAGGGATCTTGATACACTGATGATAGGTTGATGGCACAGCTTTCATATCATGGATCTATGGCCTACCCAATATGATATTGTAGCAGGATAAGGAGTCCATAACACAAAATCGTTGCATTGAGTTGACTCCTTCAACATATACTGGCAGCTTTATTTCTCCCACAGTATTCTTGGCCTCTCCATTGAACCCGACAAGTACAATAGATTTTGAAGTGATATCCATTGGGGATACATTCATCCTTTTCAGCGTTTCCAGCTGAATAATATTGACAGAGCTACCATTATCCACCAGTATCCTGCACACAAACTGATTAGCAACATATAAAGTTATTACCAAACCATCGTGATGAGGATCCTGGACAGTATCCCTGTCATCACTGTCAAACATTATCACTTTATCGGTTGTGAGGGTTGTCATCCTGGTCGGCTTGTCTCCCCGTTCTGCCTTAGCTTCCTTTGCATGTCTTTTTGCTGCAGAATAAGAGGTTCCACAAGATATCGGATCCTCTTGAAATAAAGTTAAATATCTTGGCATCCGCAGGAGGTGATGCTGCTCGTTCAGGATCCTTTTCAGTATCCTAACCCTTATTCTTCTTTCTTCCCAGAAGATCCTTTAGATATCCTTTGCTCAAGAGATAACTTATTTCCTTCCTCAAAGCAATGCAATCTTCCGTAATATGTCCAAAATCCTCATGTAAGGCACACCACTTGGATATATCCTTCCAATCAGCTTTTTGTTGGTTCTTCCTGGGCCACCTCGCTTTGTCTCCTAAACCCTGCATAACATATATTAGTTCAGGTATATTAACAGAAAAGCAACATTCTGACAATTCAGGATACTCCTCAGGATCCTCGTCTTCAACCGCATTCACTTTCTTGCTGTCATTCCTGCCATATGGCTTAGAGCGATATGGTTTATACGAGGATTCTGACTTCCTGTTAGTTGATTCATAGGTTGAGGATGAATTCATCCTCTCTTGCATCTTTTTGTAATCTTCCAGTTGAATATATCTTAAAGCCCTATTTCGAGCTTCATCCAGGTTCCTGCAAGGATTCATTACAAGATCCTGATAAAATTGGGAATCCTTTTGCAACTCCATTTTGAATGCCTGCATAGCTGTTGCAACATCAAGATGTGGGATATCCAATGATTCCCTGCTAAAATTGTTCACATAATCCATTAAGGATTCCTGAGACCCTTGAGTTATCCTGTAGAGATCACTGGTTATTTTCTCAAAACATTGACTGCAAGAAAATTGACTGTTAAATAAATTGACTTAGTGAGCAAATGATGTAATTGAATGAGGTGGAACATTTAAGAGCCATTTTAAGGCTGATCCTATCAGAGTAGAGCCAAAACCCTTACAGAGGAATTCTTCCTTGAGATCCGGAGGGATAGGGTTAATTTCCATCCTTTCCCTATACTGAGCAATATGCTCTTCAGGATCCGTGGTTCCGTCATAGAGCTTCATGTTGGGGGGTTTGAAATATTTTTCGGATTTTAGCATCACAAATAGGATATGCAAACCGGGATATCCTGTGGCTATCCTGGGACACTTCTAGAATTGGCTGGACCACCCCGGATACACTGGATATCATCTCCTTTTAATTTCTGAAGCTCCCTAGAGAATGCTGATGTCATACCTGCATCCTGTAAAGATCCAAGACCATTAGTAACAAGAGTATTAGTATTATTAGACACGTTACCAGTCTGAGGATTCTGGCCATATCCTGAAGCATATCCTGAACTTCTCACAGTTGACATCCTAACCGAAGAGGGTATCTCAGGAGTATGATTCTGGGAACGGCTAGGCATAATATTTGTCACACCCCCAAAATCCACCATGCGGAGTATCACCGCTTGGAGGCGTGACATGACCAGGATCGAGCCACCAATCATATTGAACAATTCAATTAAGTAAATAAAACCAAACATAATACGATTGGTGACCAAAGCTAGTTAACCTTGTTTGGTTTAAACAGCGGAAGCGTAAACGTGAGTTCAAAACATAAGTTCACAGTTCATAAGTTTAAAGTCTCAAACATAAGTTCCATAGGTTTATAAAGTTCAATTATTAAGTATGGGATATAACAACCCATGTTCCACAACGACTCCTTCCCCGTGCAAGCTCCAAGCATTTAGCGACCTGTAAGGCATGTAACAACTAGTCAACAACAAAGTTGAGTGAGTTCACGTTTGGTTGTTTAGTTAATGAGTTCGTATCCGGAATCGGAAGTTCGTTTCATAACCAAGTATTACCCATTATTCTTGATTCCCAAACCTTTACGATATTTAGTGGGGGCTTCCCATTATGTATGTTACTAGACTAGGCGTATCCATAAGAGTCCTTCCCAATCCGAGGACGGTGTTAAGTATGAGTGTACGTAGGTTTTACGTACGTGCCCTTCTCATCCGAGGACAGTAGTGAGTGTGAGTGTACGTAGGTTTTACGTACGTGCCCTTCTCATCTGAGGACAGTAGTGAGTGTACGTAGGTTTTACGTACGTGCCCTTCTCATCTGAGGATAGTAGTGAGTGTACGTAGGTTTTACGTACGTGCCCTTCTCAATCCGAGGACAGTAGTAGGTAGTCTAGTAGTGTTGGTAATATAAATAGAGTGATAGTACAAGTAGTTATTCAATCCCATTCCCAACCACCGGGAATCCCATGCCTTAGTAAGGGTGTGAACTCACCTCGGTTTGCTCGGTTAGATTCTCAATATAGCTAACAGTCAAGCTCGGTCAATCACGTCCTAGTATGATTTACCAGTTAATCATTTAGTGGCTTTCAAATAGAACACAAAGTTCCTACACGTATCTAGCACACAACATGCATCACTGTAACAGTTTATGCCCATCTAAGTTTCCCGTCCATTCCCCACTCAAAATCAAACATACGATAATGCACATAACATATATAACATGTCAAATCATTCACAGATAGCATACTCGACATTTAGACACGCAAATCACTACTTATGTCGTTTCAGCATTAATACTCAAAACCGGCTGTTTTCGGACATTTAAATAAAATAGTTAGGTTATTCCAAAAATTCCCAAATTTTTATAGAATATCATAAACATTCCATATTTTATTGTGTAAAAATATCGGGGTCCGGTTTATCACCAATATTTTATAAAAATTCATATTCGGGACTGAACTCAGATTTATGTATTTCTGACCACAGTCCACGAAACAATTTATTACAAATTCATCGTAAGTCCGATTTGCGAAATTCCAGTGGGGTAATTACAAATACTTCAGTTATCATCTACAGTAAAGTTTTCATGGTCCGATTCATCACAAAACTCAGGTTACGACTGAAAGTAAGACACCCATTTATTGCTGTCAAAATTCAGCTTAAGTTGCTGTTACAAATTAATACTTTAAAAATAGTAAACGGAGTCCAAAAATTACGATTCCGGTGCCATTAGAACCGTATTTCATAATAACATATTTTAGATTCAAAATATCGATTTTTCGTTGAGTTTAAGACCTGTTTACAGCCAACAGAAGTGGGCTGTAAAAGTTAGACAGATTCTGATTTCAAGTGTTTAACCATCTAAATCATGTTCGATCGATTCCGTTAACGAGTTTAGTGACCACAACAACATCATATACTAATATCATTCAGTAAAACATCAGATAATCAACCAATCATCATAATCACACAAGATTTACATGATTTACACACATATTCATCCATTAACCACCTTGTTCATCACTTTAGTAAACTTTTAGACTTTGATCTTATATGTTCATAATTTTTAACCGACGAAAATTTTATTAACCACTCTAGACAAGATCAAGAAGAGGTTTAGAGTCACTTACTACTAGCTTGAGGCTAGGGAAGAAATAAGATGCAAATGTGGTGGATAAAAGGATTCTAGAGTGGTTCTTGAACTTCCGAAAGCACCGAGCTTAGTTGTCGACCTTCTAACACCTTTGTGTGCTTATAAAATGCTTGAAGGTGATCTAGTAATGGTGGTGGTGTGGTGATGATGGGGCTGCCGTAGGTAGTGAGGGAAGAGGGGAGAGTTGTTTGGAGATGGGTGTTTGATGAAAATGAAGTTCAAGTGCTAGTGGTTTAATTTATAAACCATGTTTCTTGTTTACCCAACATACAATGTGTCTTCTTGATACCAAACATAAAAAATAAAATAATCAAGGGAGGACAAGGGGTGTCCCTATCCCTTGTAACCGTGATTTGAGGGGGGGGGGGTATGGTTGGGTTGTAATGGCATGTTTACTAATTAGTTGAAATCTAAGGGTTTAGTTAGGATGTCTATGTGTGTTATGAAATATAAAGGGTGTTAGGGTATTCGGGGACCCTAACTAGCTCAGAAAAGTATAAACAATGTGTTTAACAATATTTTTGTGTTCCGGGTAGAGTCCGGTTGTTCGGTTCGATACTATTCCGTTAAACTGCTTAATTAATCCGTAAAGCGTCCTACTTATATATTTTGCAACGTTTTTACTTTCTAACACTTAGGAAAATATAACGGACTATTTAGTGACCTTTCTGTACACTATTAGTATATTAACAAATACGTGTAAGCATAACACAGATATTAGAAAGCAGTTAAGTGATTCCACACAGTCGTCACGCACTTTAATTGTCATTAATAAATTGTACGGAATACATGGAATTTGAGGGTTGTCACATTCTCCCCCTGTTAAGAGAATTTCGTCCCGAAATTTAGCGCGTGGTTACTGAGGAAGCTAGTTAAGTTGCGTTGTTTTCCTGATTTTCCTGGGGTGTCACATCATCCCCCCGTTGATTTGGAATTTCGTCCCGAAATTCTACGGTAGCTTCAGCCTCAGTAGTGGTTGCGTTTTTCTTAAACAGTTGGGGATACTTGAGTTTCATTTGGTCTTCTCGTTCCCAGGTATACTCTGGGCCACGACGAGCATTCCAACGAACTCGAACGAGAGGTATTCTTGTGTGCTTGAGAATCTTAACATCTCGATCAGTAATCTCTACTGGTTCCTCGACGAATCGCAGCTGGTCGTCGATTGTGAGTTCCTTGAGAGGAACTATGAAGGGCTCATCTGACAGACACTTCTTCAGATTTGATACGTGGAATACGTTGTGAACTCCGCTGAGTTCTTCAGGTAGATCCAACCTGTAGGCGACTTGGCCAATTTTCTCAATGACTTTGAACGGTCCGACATAACGCGGATTGAGTTTGCCTCGTTTGCCAAAGCGGACTACACCTTTCCAAGGTGAGACTTTGAGTAGCACTCGATCCCCAACCTGGAGCTCGAGTGGTTTTCTTCCCTCATCAGCATAGCGTTTCTGACGGTCACGAGCTGCCGCCATTCGCTGTCGTATCTGAGCAATTTTCTCGGTGGTATCTACCCAACAGAGAGGCGATCGGCATTTGCGTCCGTACAATGCCTCAAACGGAGCGGCTTGGATGCTGGTGTGGTAGCTGTTGTTATATGAGAACTCCACTAGCGGGAGGTGCTTCTCCCAGCCATTGCCGAAGTCGATTACGCATGCCCTAAGCATGTCTTCCAAGGTTTGGATGGTGCGTTCCGATTGCCCATCCGTCTGTGGGTGATAAGCGGTGCTCATATCTAAACGTGAGCCAAAGGACTTGTGCATTGCTTGCCACAGTTCAGAAGTAAAACGCGCGTCACGATCAGATATAATAGAGATTGGCACCCCGTGCCTTGACACTACTTCCTTTAGATAAATGTCTGCAAGAGTAGAAAACTTATCCGTTTCTTTGATGGCCAGAAAATGTGCAGACTTGGTCAGTCGATCTACGATCACCCAAATGGTATCGTTTCCGCGTTGAGATCTGGGCAGGCCAGTAACAAAATCCATGGAGATTTGCTCCCATTTCCATTTCGGGATCTCCGGTTGTTGAAGTAGGCCTGATGGTTTCTGATATTCAGACTTGACTCTCGCACAAGTCAAGCACTTACTGACGTAGGTTGCTATGTGGGCTTTCATGCCAGGCCACCAATACGTAGTCTTGAGGTCGTGGTACATCTTGTCTGAACCAGGGTGTACAGAATAACGAGACTTATGTGCTTCATCCATCACAAGCTCGCGTAAGTTGCCATAAAATGGAACCCAGATGCGTCCGTTAACATAGTAGGCACCGTCTTCCTTTTGTTCTAGCCGCTGCCTCGATCCTCGTAGGGACTCAGCCCTGATGTTCTCTGCTTTGAATGCTTCGACCTGGGCATCTCGAATCTGAGCAGGAAGGTTAGACTGGATGGTAAGCTGTAATGCTCGTACACGCTTAGGTAAAGTATCCTTTCGACTGAGGGCGTCAGCCACAACATTGGCTTTGCCCGGATGATACTTGATAGCGCATTCGTAATCATTCAAGAGTTCGACCCATCGGCGTTGTCGCATGTTTAACTCTTTTTGCTTGAAGATATGTTCGAGACTCCTGTGGTCGGTGTAAATGGTGCACTTTGTACCGTACAGGTAATGTCTCCATATCTTAAGTGCGAATACAACTGCTCCCAGCTCCAGATCGTGAGTAGTGTAGTTTCTTTCGTGAACTTTAAGTTGGCGCGATGCGTAGGCAATGACCTTGTCACGTTGCATCAATACGCAACCAAGTCCTTGGATGGAAGCGTCGCAATAAACCACGAAATCATCGGTGCCTTCTGGCAATGAGAGGATAGGCGCGCTACAAAGTCTATCCTTTAGATGTTGAAACGCGGACTCCTGTGCATCACCCCAACGATAGATGATGCCCTTCTGAGTCAGTGATGTGAGAGGTTGCGCAATCTTGGAGAAATCTTTTATAAACCTTCTGTAATATCCGGCCAAACCCAAGAATTGGCGGATTTCTGTTGGTGTGCGGGGTGCGGGCCAGTTCTTGATCGATTCAACCTTAGATGGATCCACATGAATTCCGTCCTTGTTTACCACGTGGCCTAGAAAGTGGACTTCGCGAAGCCAGAAATCACATTTCGAAAACTTGGCATACAACCGTTCTTTTCGAAGAAGTTCCAGCATAAGTCGTAGATGCTGCTCGTGTTCCTCCTGACTCTTAGAATAGATCAGGATATCGTCAATGAACACAATAACGAACTTATCCAGGTAAGGCTTGCACACTCGGTTCATGAGATCCATGAAGACCGCTGGTGCATTCGTCAGCCCAAATGGCATAACCAGAAACTCGTAATGGCCGTAACGAGTTCTGAATGCTGTTTTGGAGACGTCCTCATCTCGGACTCTCAGCTGATGGTATCCCGATCTTAAATCAATCTTGGAGTAATAGCTCGACCCTTGCAACTGGTCAAACAAGTCGTCAATACGTGGAAGAGGATAACGATTCTTCACAGTCACCTTGTTAAGTTCGCGATAGTCAATACACATCCTGAAGGTACCGTCTTTCTTCTTCACGAACAAGACTGGAGCTCCCCAGGGTGAAGAGCTAGGACGTATAAAACCCTTTTCCAAGAGTTCTTGTAGTTGTGTGGACAGTTCTTCGAGTTCTGATGGGGCTAGACGATATGGTGCTCGAGCTACTGGCGCTGCTCCAGGAGCTAGCTCGATTTGAAACTCAACTTGGCGATGAGGAGGAAGACCAGGTAATTCCTCAGGAAATACCTCGGAAAATTCGCGCACAATAGGGATGTCTTCAATTCTCTTCTCTTCCGTGGATGTGTCAGTAACGAGTGCTAAAATGGCAGTGTGGCCCTTTCGCAAACACTTCTGGGCCTTAAGGAAAGAGATGATGCCTTCGACAGCACCACTCTTGTCGCCATGAATCACGAGGGGTTCTTTATCAGAACGAGGAATGCGGATGATTTTCTCCTTGTAAACAATCTCCGCTTGATGATGAGATAACCAATCCATCCCAATAACGACGTCGAAACTACCAAGTGTGATAGGAACAAGATCGATAGGGAAAGTCTGACCAGCTAAGACGAGGTTACAACCTTTAACTACGTGTGTGGCTTCAAGACTTTTACCGTTAGCTAGTTCTACCGTGTGTTTGGTGTTCAGGAGTGTTGGGGTGCGCTTAAGAATTTGGATAACTTTTACGGACACATAACTAGTATCGGCACCCGAATCGAATAAAACAGTAACGAAGAAGTCGTCAAGAAGAAACTTACCCATCACAACGTTGGGATCATTCCTTGCTTCTCCCTGACCAATCACGAACACACGACCCCTTGCCCCGTTGCCATTGTTGTCTCCCCCATTGTTGCCCCCATTATTGTTCCCGTTTCCTTGGTTGTGATTTTGATTCTGATTTAACTGCGGGCAGTGTCTCTTGAAGTGGTCTTCAGCACCACACTGAAAGCATCCCTTGTTGCCCTGTTGCTGTTGCTGATTCTGCGGTGCTTGCTGTTGCTGCTGACGATTCTGATTCGTAGGCCGTGGGCTCCTGCAATCCTTGGCTTCATGACCCATCTTGAGACACCTCTGACAGTGTCCCTTGTTGCACTGACCACTGTGGTGTCTGTTGCATTTGTTGCACTTTGGGTGGTTTCCTCGATATCCACCCTGCCCTTGACTACCAGAAAAGTGCTGGCCAGGGCTCCTATGGTCCTCAGTCCTTCGTTGCTGAGACTGAGACTGAACAGAGGTAGAGCCTTTGCCGGAATTCCCATCCCATTTTCGTTTGTTGTCGGTAGGTGCATCAGAAGTAGCAGCACCAATACGCTTGGGTAGTCTGTTTTGTTCCACTGCCTGGTCGGTGAGACGATGAGCCAATTTGACGACTTGCTGGATGGTACCCAAGTTGGCTGAAGTCACATGACTTTGAATCGCTGGTGCAAGGCCCTTGAGGTAAAGCTCAATACGTTTGATGGGAGGGTCCACCATAGTTGGGCACAGGATGGCCAGTTCATTCGACCTCTTGGTATACGCCTCAATCTCAGATCCTGTCATCTTCAGATTGTAAAATTCCACTTCTAGCTTGTGGATGTCATCCCGACTACAGTACTCCTCTTTGATCAGCTCTTTGAAACCATTCCAGGGCGTGGCATTAGCAACTGCCAGCCCTAGTAGTTGAACCTGTGCCTTCCACCAGGTTAACGCAGCTCCTTCAAGTGTTCCGGTAGCATATTTCACCCTACGGTCTTCGGGGCATTCGCACATCTCGAAAACTGTCTCAAGCTTTTCAAACCAGTGAAGAAGGCCCACTGCTCCTTCGGTGCCACTGAAAGTGGTAGGTCGACAGTCCATGAACGTCTTGAACGTGCACACAGGAGGTTGAGCATGTTGACCTGTTGCGCGAGAATAAAAGACAAGATTAAGCACGAGGGTTGGTTTGCGAAGGTAGGATCTAATTGTCCTATGGTGAGTTGGTATGGCAGGTTATACCTCCTGCAGGGTTAGCTGCGAGTGCCTCCACAACTCGTTCGTTGATCAAAGCCGTCAACTGGGCTTGAGTGAGGTTGATACGTCCTTCGCGTCCGCTCATGATCTTCATAATGAAGCAACGTAAGTGAGGAAAGTGTCGCGAAAGTGTGTAAGTGTGGGACGACATTAGAGAGTATGCACACAAGGTTCAAATAGCAATTACCACATTATCTAATGCACAGTGAGAACTATCTAACCGATAATATAACATAAATCATACCACTTATGGTGTCGAGTCTTGCACGTGGAGCGAAGCATCGTTGTGGATCGTTGAGCACTGTACAGGTTATAGTCTGGTTTTAATGAAAACTTTTCCCTTATTAAAAACCAAGTTCGCTATAACCAATGGCTCTGATACCAATCTGTCACACCCCCAAAATCCACCATGCGGAGTATCACCGCTTGGAGGCGTGACATGACCAGGATCGAGCCACCAATCATATTGAACAATTCAATTAAGTAAATAAAACCAAACATAATACGATTGGTGACCAAAGCTAGTTAACCTTGTTTGGTTTAAACAGCGGAAGCGTAAACGTGAGTTCAAAACATAAGTTCACAGTTCATAAGTTTAAAGTCTCAAACATAAGTTCCATAGGTTTATAAAGTTCAATTATTAAGTATGGGATATAACAACCCATGTTCCACAACGACTCCTTCCCCGTGCAAGCTCCAAGCATTTAGCGACCTGTAAGGCATGTAACAACTAGTCAACAACAAAGTTGAGTGAGTTCACGTTTGGTTGTTTAGTTAATGAGTTCGTATCCGGAATCGGAAGTTCGTTTCATAACCAAGTATTACCCATTATTCTTGATTCCCAAACCTTTACGATATTTAGTGGGGGCTTCCCATTATGTATGTTACTAGACTAGGCGTATCCATAAGAGTCCTTCCCAATCCGAGGACGGTGTTAAGTATGAGTGTACGTAGGTTTTACGTACGTGCCCTTCTCATCCGAGGACAGTAGTGAGTGTGAGTGTACGTAGGTTTTACGTACGTGCCCTTCTCATCTGAGGACAGTAGTGAGTGTACGTAGGTTTTACGTACGTGCCCTTCTCATCTGAGGACAGTAGTGAGTGTACGTAGGTTTTACGTACGTGCCCTTCTCAATCCGAGGACAGTAGTAGGTAGTCTAGTAGTGTTGGTAATATAAATAGAGTGATAGTACAAGTAGTTATTCAATCCCATTCCCAACCACCGGGAATCCCATGCCTTAGTAAGGGTGTGAACTCACCTCGGTTTGCTCGGTTAGATTCTCAATATAGCTAACAGTCAAGCTCGGTCAATCACGTCCTAGTATGATTTACCAGTTAATCATTTAGTGGCTTTCAAATAGAACACAAAGTTCCTACACGTATCTAGCACACAACATGCATCACTGTAACAGTTTATGCCCATCTAAGTTTCCCGTCCATTCCCCACTCAAAATCAAACATACGATAATGCACATAACATATATAACATGTCAAATCATTCACAGATAGCATACTCGACATTTAGACACGCAAATCACTACTTATGTCGTTTCAGCATTAATACTCAAAACCGGCTGTTTTCGGACATTTAAATAAAATAGTTAGATTATTCCAAAAATTCCCAAATTTTTATAGAACATCATAAACATTCCATATTTTATTGTGTAAAAATATCGGGGTCCGGTTTATCACCAATATTTTATAAAAATTCATATTCGGGACTGAACTCAGATTTATGTATTTCTGACCACAGTCCACGAAACAATTTATTACAAATTCATCGTAAGTCCGATTTGCGAAATTCCAGTGGGGTAATTACAAATACTTCAGTTATCATCTACAGTAAAATTTTCATGGTCCGATTCATCACAAAACTCAGGTTACGACTGAAAGTAAGACACCCATTTATTGCTGTCAAAATTCAGCTTAAGTTGCTGTTACAAATTAATACTTTAAAAATAGTAAACGGAGTCCAAAAATTACGATTCTGGTGCCATTAGAACCGTATTTCATAATAACATATTTTAGATTCAAAATATCGATTTTTCGTTGAGTTTAAGACCTGTTTACAGCCAACAGAAGTGGGCTGTAAAAGTTAGACAGATTCTGATTTCAAGTGTTTAACCATCTAAATCATGTTCGATCGATTCCGTTAACGAGTTTAGTGACCACAACAACATCATATACTAATATCATTCAGTAAAACATCAGATAATCAACCAATCATCATAATCACACAAGATTTACATGATTTACACACATATTCATCCATTAACCACCTTGTTCATCACTTTAGTAAACTTTTAGACTTTGATCTTATATGTTCGTAATTTTTAACCGACGAAACTTTTATTAACCACTCTAGACAAGATCAAGAAGAGGTTTAGAGTCACTTACTACTAGCTCGAGGCTAGGGAAGAAATAAGATGCAAATGTGGTGGATAAAAGGATTCTAGAGTGGTTCTTGAACTTCCGAAAGCACCGAGCTTAGTTGTCGACCTTCTAACACCTTTGTGTGCTTATAAAATGCTTGAAGGTGATCTAGTAATGGTGGTGGTGTGGTGATGATGGGGCTGCCGTAGGTAGTGAGGGAAGAGGGGAGAGTTGTTTGGAGATGGGTGTTTGATGAAAATGAAGTTCAAGTGCTAGTGGTTTAATTTATAAACCATGTTTCTTGTTTACCCAACATACAATGTGTCTTCTTGATACCAAACATAAAAAATAAAATAATCAAGGGAGGACAAGGGGTGTCCCTATCCCTTGTAACCGTGATTTGAGGGGGGGGGGGGGGTATGGTTGGGTTGTAATGGCATGTTTACTAATTAGTTGAAATCTAAGGGTTTAGTTAGGATGTCTATGTGTGTTATGAAATATAAAGGGTGTTAGGGTATTCGGGGACCCTAACTAGCTCAGAAAAGTATAAACAATGTGTTTAACAATATTTTTGTGTTCCGGGTAGAGTCCGGTTGTTCGGTTCGATACTGTTCCGTTAAACTGCTTAATTAATCCGTAAAGCGTCCTACTTATATATTTTGCAACGTTTTTACTTTCTAACACTTAGGAAAATATAACGGACTATTTAGTGACCTTTCTGTACACTATTAGTATATTAACAAATACGTGTAAGCATAACACAGATATCAGAAAGCAGTTAAGTGATTCCACACAGTCGTCAAGCACTTTAATTGTCATTAATAAATTGTACGGAATACATGGAATTTGAGGGTTGTCACAATATTGCCTCTGTTATCCTCGGTATACACTGTCGAACTGAAGTTCAAACCCTGGGCTGCAAGGGAGTGACGGTATCCTCAGCAGGCCTGCTCGAGCTGGATTTCAAGAGTTGTATCTCTCTCATCAGCATTTGGTTGGTATCCTATCTGATCCTGTATACTACCAAACAAAGTTAGAATTTCATCATTAAAATCCAAAATAGGAGTTCCCCATGAGACAACAGATCTTTGAACATTCTGAGTGGGGATAACATCCCGAGCCCTTGATCAATCTAGATCACCGGCACAAAACCTCGGGAGCTGACAATCGCAGCTGCCTTGTTCTTCTTATTACTTCAAATGTCATGATACAGTGCAGGATATGATACGGATCAACTAAGTGTTACAATGTGATTCGATTACAAGTGTGAGTGTTTTATGAGTGATTGCAGCTAGTAGAGAGCAAGAGTGTACGAAAAAATTGTGTGTCTATCTGATCCGATCAATCCTATTTATAGAAAAATGAAATTAACAAACTAGCCTATAAAACCGGGATACGCCGAATATTCCCTTTGTGAATGTTGTAGACCACTTCTTCCGACTTCAACATCCCTATTTCAACTGATTAGTCCGAGTCTTTGGGAGAACAGGTCCATTCGAACGTTATAAGCCTGCCATGTTAATCTGCACGTGAATTAATTAGTTATTGCCAGGATACTGTGTTAAGATGTTACCAATATCCTGATCCAGTATCCTGATCACAATAAAAAATAACACAGTCAGAATATTATCCAGGATATATGAGCAGAAAACCACCCATAACAGTAGTATACAGGATCAGATGAAGCAACAGTAGGAAACCAACCAGATGCTGATAAGAGAGATACAGCTCTTGAAATCTAGCTCAAGCAGGCTTGCTGAGGATACTATTACTCCCTTGCATCCCAGAGCATTGAACTTTAGCTCGACATTATATACCGAGGATAACAGGGGCAATATTCTACATAGTCATTCCCAAAGTTATACTCCTGAGATACCCTCATCGGTCAGGGTATCAATTATGAGAAGCTCAGGATATGCTCCAGGATATGGCCAGAATCCTCAGGATGGTAACGTGTCTAATAATACTAATACTCTTGCTACTAACGGTGTTGTATCTTTGCAGGATACATGTGTGACGTCGGCACTCTCTAGGGAGCTTCAGAAGTTGAAGGATATGATATCCAGTGTACCTGGGGTTGTTCAGCCCATTTCGGAAGTATCCCAGGATAGTCACAGGATATCCCGGTTTGCATATCCTATATGTGATGCTGAAATCCCAAAAAAATTTCAAACCCCCAACATGAAGCTCTATGACGGAAGCACGGATCCTGAAGAGCATATTTCTCAGTATAGGGAAAGGATGGAAATTAACCCTATCCCTCCGGATCTCAAAGAAGCATGCCTCTGCAAGGGTTTTGGTTCTACTCTAATAGGATCAGCCTTAAAATGGCTCTTAAGCGTTCCACCTCATTCAATTACATCATTTGCTCACTTAGTTAACTTATTTAATAGTCAATTTTCTTGCAATCAATGTTTTGAAAAACTAACCAGTGATCTCTACAGGATAACTCAAGGTCCTCAAGAATCCTTAAGGGATTATGTGAACAAGTTTAGCAGGGAATCCTTGGACATCTCACATCTTGATGTTGCAACAGCCGTGCAGGCATTCAAAATGGGGTTGCAAAAGGATTCCCAATTTTATTAGGATCTTGTAATGAATCCTTACAGGAACCTGGATGAGGCTCGAAACAGGGCTTTGAGATATATCGGACTGTAGGATGACAAAAAGATGCAAGAGAGGATGAATTCATCCTCAACCTATGAATCAACTAACAGAAAGTCAGAATCCTCATACAAACCATATCGCTCTAAGCCATATGGTAGGAATGACAACAAAAAAGTGAGTGCTGTTGAGGATGAGGATCCTGAGGAGTATCCTGAATTGTCTGAATATTGTTTTTCTGTTAATATATCCGAACTAATGTATGCTATGCAGGGTTTAGGAGATAAAGCAAGATGGCCCAGGAAAAACCAGCAAAACGCCAATTGGAAGGATAAATTCAAATGGTGTGCCTTCCATGAGGATTTTGGACATGTCACGGAAGATTGTATAGCCCTGAGGAAGGAGATAAGCTATCTGCTAAGCAAAGGATAACTGAAGGATCTTTTGGGCAGAAAGAAGAATAAGGGTTAGGATATTGAGAAGGATCCTGATCGAGCAGCATCACCTCCAACGGATGCCAAGATAATTAACTTTATTTCAGGAGGATCCGACATTTGTGGAACCTCTTATTCTGTAGCAAAGAGACACGCAAAGGAGGCTAAGGCAGAACGAAGAGACAAGCCGACCAGGATGACAACCCTCACAACCGATAAAGTGATAACGTTTGATAATGATGACAGGGATAGTGTCCAAGATCTTCATCATGATGGTTTGGTAATAACTTTATATATTGCGAACCATTTTGTGCGCAGGATACTGGTGGATAATGACAGCTCCGTCAACATTATTCAACTAGAGACGCTGAAAAGGATGAACATTTTCCAGATGGAGATCATTTCAAAGTCCACTGTACTTGTAGGGTTCAGTGGAGAGGCAAAGAATACTGTTGGAGAAATAAAGTTACCTGTATATGTTGAGGGTGTGAATTCAATGCAACGTTTCTGTTTCATGGACTCATTATCCTGCTACAATATTATATTGGGCAGACCATGGATCCATGAGATGAAAGCTGTCCCATTGACCTATCATCAGTGTATCAAGATTCCTACCCCTTGGGGGGTTGTCAAGGTGGAAAGTGATCAACAAGAGGCAATATAATGTTATTCTTCCTCAATGAAGTCTTCAACAAAGCCTAAAGCAGGATAGCAATTAAAGATACGAGCCTAGGATATCATGGAGGCTTCAGAGCAAGATGTTAAGAAGATTATCCTGGATCAAGATAATCCGGATATCTCGGTGCTCGTAGGAACCAATATCCCTTAGGATATTGAAAATCAATTAACTGACTTTTTGAAATGCATGATGTCAACATTTGCATGGAAGCATGAGGATATGACAGGTATTTCTAAGGATATTATAACTCACAAGCTTGGAATTGACAGGTCTTTCAAGCCTATTCAGCAAAATAGAAGGAAATTTGCTCCTGAACGAAATGCAATTATACAGGAAGAGGTTGAGAGATTATTGAAGTCCAAGATGATTAAGGAAGTCAAATTTCCCAAGTGCTAGCAAATGTGGTCTTGGTTCAAAAGAAGAATGGGAAATGGAGAGTTTGTGTGGACTACACAGACTTGAACAAAGCATGTTCTAAAGACCCATTCCCTCTGCCTCACATAGACTTTGTGGTGGATGCAACTGTCGGTCACGAGATGCTAAACTTTATGGATGCATCCTCAGGATTTCAGTAGATCTAAATGGAACCTTCGGACCAAGAGGATACTATTTTCATGACACCAACAGGTATGCATTGTTATACTGCTATGCCTTTCGGTTTGAAGAATGTAGGTGCAACATACCAGAGATTGGTGAACATGATGTTTAAAAACAAACTGGGGGACACCATGGAGGTATACATTGATGATATGGTGGTAAAATCTAAGAAGGTCGCGGATCATCTCCGGGATATTGAAGGAGCATTTGATATCCTGGACCAATACAATATGAAACTGAATCCTGCCAAGTGCCATTTTGGAGTGGGGGCAGGAAAGTTTTTGGGATATATGGTGACTAAAAGGGGGATAGAAGTAAGCCCCAAACAGATTAAAGCTATCCTGGATATTAAGTCACCATCTAACATGAAAGATGTACAAAGATTAACAGGACGAGTAGCGGCATTAAACATGTTTATATCAAGATCCTCAGAGAAGTGCAAGGAATTCTACGATATCCTGAAGAAAAATAAGAAATTCCAGTGGGGAGAAAAGCATGAAGTAGCCTTACAGGAGTTAAAGCAATATCTTTCAACTGCACATTTATTGATGAAGCCCGAGGATGGTGAACCATCATCCCTGTATCTTGCAGTATCAGGGAACGCGGTAATTGCTGATTTGGTAAAGGATCATGAAGATCAGCAGTATCCTGTGTATTATGTTAGTAAAACTTTATTGGATCCTGTGTATTATATTAGCCCTAGTTATGGCATCAACTAAACTTAGATTTTATTTTGAGACGCATAGGATTCATGTTAAAACTAATTATCCTGTTAAAAATGTGCTTAGGAAACCTGAAATGTCGGGTAGAATGGCTAAGTAGTCAGTAAAGCTAAGTGCATATGATCTAGTGTACGAACCTAGAAATGCTATAAAGTTTCAGGCTCTAGAAGACTTTGTGGCCGATTTCAGTAGTGATATTCAAAATGAAGTAGACCTAGAAGTACAACAACTAGGAGAAACCTTAGAATCCTGGACACTATATACTGATGTTGCATCTAATGTAAGAGGTGTAGGATTAGGTATACTACTCAAATCGCCACCGGGGGACATATTACCCCAGGCTATAAGATGTGAATTTCCTGCCACTAATAATGAAGCATAATATGAAGCTTTGATTGTAGGATTAGAGTTGGCCAAGAGTATGAATAGTAAGAGTTTGCAAGTGTATGTTGATTACTTGTTAATTACTAATCATTTCAATGGATTCTATGCAGTCAAAGGGGAAAGGTTGATCGAGTATCTTGAAATTCTCAAAAAATTAGCAGGATATTTCGATGTTTTTACATTAGAACAGGTACCAAGGGAGGATAATGCCGAGGCAGATGCTTTGGAAAATTTAGGATCATCAGTTAGGATACCGGAAGGAACTCAGATACCAATACTACATATCATGTATCATGCGGTGGAACACTTCAAGTCTCAGGATAAGGAAGTAGCAAGTATCCCGGATGCTGATAATGGGTATCCGAAGAGAATCCTGAATCATGGACGACTCCAATCATGAAATACCTTAAAGAAGGAGAAATCCCAAAGGATGAGAATCCTAAGGCTTTCAGGATGAAGGTATTTCGTTTTACTATTATAAATGATATTTTGTATAAGAAGTCTCTTGCAGGTCCCTACCTAAGATGCTTGGAGGAACCTGAAACCAAGGAGGTACTTCAGGATATACACAAAGGGGACTGTGGCAACCATACTGGGGGCAGGTCATTATTCTCAAAGGTTCTAAGGACAGGATACTATTGGCAGATGATGAGAAAAGATGCTGCAGAATATGCTCGAAGATGTGATACATGTCAAAGGCACAGCAATATACTGCATCAGCCTACTGAGCCACTATATCCTATTGCTTCCCCTTGGCCATTCATGAAATGGGGTATGGACATAGTAGGAAAGTTGCCAAAGGCTCCAGGAGGAGAAGTTTTCATGCTAGCAATGACATATTATTTCTCCAAGTGGGTTGAAGTTGAAGCATTTGTCCAAGTCAGAGATCAAGAAGTAGTATCCTTCATAAAGTGGAATATCCTGACTAGGTTTGGGGTACCAGCTGAGATAATTTGTGATAATGGCTCTCAGTTTATCAGTAAGAGGACTACTGATTTTTACAAGAGTTGGGGAATCAAGATGATTACATCCACACCGGTACATCCTCAAGCAAATGGATAAGCAGAGTCCTCAAACAAGATAATAGTCAACAATTTGAAGAAAATATTAGGAGCTAAGAAAGGAAGATGGGCAGAAGAATTACCCTTTGTCTTATGGGCTGATAGAACAACAGTAAAAAGTGCAACTGGGCAAACCCCATTCTCCTTGGTGTTTGGGGCCGAAGCGGTGATCCCGACAAAGATGGTGATACCTACAGCAAGATCTAACTTCCGGGATCCTGAAAAGAATCCTGAAGCTTTATGCTAAGAATTGGATACTGTCGATGAGACAAGGGATGTGGCAAAGCTAAGGATGGCAGCCTGCCAACAGAGAATATCCAGAGCATATAACAAAAACCTAAGGACTAGAAGGTTTCAAGTTGGAGATTGGGTATTAAGGAAGGCTTTTCAGAATACTACTAATCCTGCTGACGGGAAACTTGCCCCAAAATGGGAAGGACCTTATGAAGTTGAATCAGAATCTGGGAAAGGAGCATACCGGCTTAAGAATATGGAAGGGGATATATTACCAAGATCCTGGAATGCTATACACCTCAAAGCCTATTTCAAGTGAGTTTAAAATTTAATTTCTAACTCAAGATGGTATGAATTCTATCTCTTTTAAATACAATTCTATTTTATTTGAACTCAATACTAACTTAAGCATCGGAGGGGTGTTAGCCAAGCTAACACCCACCTTAGTCTAAGGTTGTTTTGCAGAATATGCTTCGGGATATAACTCTCGGATAGACACTTAGGATGAATCGAAAGATTAGAGGATTGGCCCCCTCTCTCATGTTTAAGGAATTCTGATCCCTTCAAAGGTTTAAAGGTATTCACCTTTCTCTCGAATTGGGTTTAAACACCCCGCATGGAGCACAAGTTATCTAGGAATAGTTCAAGATAGCGGGACCAGTCCATGTAAAAGTGGCTGACAATTTCGTTATTATTGGCTATATCCTAGATCCTAAAGGTATATGAGGATTGATCACCCTCTCTCACAAAAGGGTATTTTCATACTCTCTAAGGTTTAAAGGTTTTCACCTTTCTAAGTCTTGGGGTTTATACACTCCCGCCTGTAGCGCGCGGAAATTTGGGATTATCCCCAGCATACTTAGGATTTATCCCCAAAATATTGAGGATCTATCTCCAGGATATTTAGGGTTTATCCCCCGTCATACTAAAGTTATGTAACTTCGCTTGTAATCGAGTTGATGCACAAAAATCCCTAGGTGTTTAAAAACAACATGCACATGGGGCATTCCTCCCAAGGCATTGTGAACAGCTCAAAGGATCAAGTCTGGATTTGGTTTACTAAGTCTCCCAGACAGGGGGCATCTTCGATGGGAAGTTTACAAGAAAATTGGAGTTTGAGAATTGGGATGTATTCTATGAATATCTCTAGTATGATCTCTCCTTTTTTACCCTTTAAGAGCCTTATCTAAATTACCTAAGTTTTTGGAATTATGTTTAGTATCCTGACCAGGATATTTCCTCAGGATACTTGATCAGAATATTTGGAATGTTATACTAAAATTAAAAGTCGGAACTATATTAATCAACACATAACATAGTTTACAAAGTAAAAATGGACAACGATGGATAAGGCCAAAAGAAGTTAGTTTATTATTAACATAGCAAAAGATTGTGCTTTTGGCTTCATCTTAAACTGAGACCCATCCACTAAAAGCACAATTAGTTTTTAACATATTCACTTAAACACTTGAAGGCTTCGTCTTGAAATTCAAGATCCCTCCACCTTTAACTGTTAAATTGTTCAAAATAAAGCACATTAAGGATTGATGACCAAGGGCTTCATCCTGAAACTCAGGATCCCTCCACCGTTGGCCATCAAGTTGTTCTAAGTGCAGGAATTTAAGTTGTTCAGACGACAGAAAAGTAAATTGTTCAACAACTACCACAACCATCAAGATTTAAAAGTGGGCTCCTGTTTTGGTCAAAAATTACCTAAGTAATTAAGTGATCAAATTAGTTTAGTGAGGTAGTGTGCTAGAACTATTCGTAAAAAATATGTTGGTTAAGTTGATAACAAAAACAGTTTTCAGAATATAGCTCAGGATATCGAGCTATATCTACAATCAAACAATGAGCAAAAATGGTAAAGGATGACACGATATGTACGAGGAAAGCCTTTGATTAATCTAGATCGCCGGCATAAAACCTCGGGAGCTGACAATCGCAGCTGCCTGGTTCTTCTTATTGCTTCATATATCAGGATATAATGCAGGGTATGATACGGATCAACTAGGTGTTACAATGCGATTCGAGTACAAGTGTGAGTGTTTTGTGAGTGATTGCAGCTAGTAGAGAGTGAGAGTGTGCAAAAAACTGCGTGTCTCCTATCTGATCCGATCAATCCTATTTAAAGTAAAACGAGATTAACAAACTAGCCTACAAAATCGGGATACCAGGAATATTCCCTTTGTGAACGTTGTAGTCCACTTCTTCCGGCTTCAACGTCCCCATTTCAACTGATTAGCGCGAGTCTTTGGGAGAACAGGTCCACGTGAATGTTATTAGCTTGCTTTGTTAATCTGCACGTGAACTACTTAGTTATCATCATGATACTGTATCAGGATGTTACCAATATCCTGATCCGGTATCCTGATCATAGTAAAAGAAATAGACTCAGAATATTATCCAGGATATATGTTCAGAAAACCACCCATAACAATTGTCCCCAAAATATATCTGTTGGTATACCAATTCCAACGGATATATTTTAAACCTTGTCTCTTAGATCAAGGCAATTAAATTGAAGTGACGGTTGAAATGACATTGTGCAACTTCCAACGCGGTTTATACTCAATGGCTATTTATTACGCCCCTATATCTTCTCTCTTTTTGTTTGAAAACTAAACATCTGCAACAGAATCTCCAGGTAATTACTCATTCCTTCTTACCCTCTTGCTAATCTCTTCGTTCTTCTCCCAAATGGCTACTAGAAATCGTTCTCATACTGGTTGTTTTGGTAAAAAATTACCGAAGCAATTTAGTGATCAAATTAGTAAAGTGAGGTAGTGTGCTAGAAAGTGTGTTGAAAATATGCTGGTTAAGTTATATGGAAAATCAGTATTCAGGATACGGCTCAGGATATTGAGCAGTATCTACGATCAAACAATGAGTAAAAAGTAAAGTAAATGACACGAGATGTACGAGGAAAGCCCTTGATCAATCTAGATCGCCGGCATAAAACCTCGGGAGCTGACAATCGCAGCTTCCTTGTTCTTCTTATTGCTTCAAACTTCAGGATACAGTGCAGGATATAGACCAGATCACTAAGTGTTACAATGCTTTTGTATGAAAGTGAAAATTGCTAGAGAGCGAGTGCTAGAGTGTATGCAGTGAAAATGTGATGTCCTATTCGATCTGGTATACCCACCTATTTATAGTTACAAAGTAGAAACTAAAATTCCTATAAATATGGGATGCTCCCGAATATTCCATAAATAGCCGTTTGGAACCAAATAAAGCGGGCTTAACGTCTTTCATTGAACAAATTGGACCGAGTCTTCCGCGGAATGAGTCTTCGTGAACGTTGATAGCTTCTAACCCACGTACCTGCACATAATCCGTTAGTAATCCTGAGGATACCATTCAGGATGTTACCAATATCCTGAACCAGCATCCCGGATGTAAACAGATACTATATAGCCAAGATATAAATCAAGATATTTTCCAGGATATGGGCTCAGAATTTCACCCATAACAATTGTCCCCAAAAATGTTTCCGTTTGTTATCCTGCACTAACGGTTACATTTTTTACGCAGAACGAGGTAATTAATGGATAAGACCAATGATGTGACCGTTTTCAACTACCCGGCCTATATTTACTCATCATGCCCTATATCTTCTCATCCTCATCTCTTTTTTTAATCATAATCGACAAGGAAAAGGTAACATTCTCTCTCTCATCTTCATATTTATCTCCATCCTCTTTCTCCGGCGAAAAATTCAGGCGACCAAATGGCAAGGCAAACAAGGTCCAGTTCAGGTGACTCGGCTCCCACATTCATCCAACAGAACCTTCTCCAAGAACCGGAGAAGGAGATATGCACCTTCGACAGTGCCCACCTGTCGGCCTTAAAATCCTCCGGTATCTTCCCGGAAGGAACTGTATTTAGACCGTTTGACCGGGAAATCCGGTCGGATAAAAATGCCTGTGAGATACATAGGTTTATAAAAATAGGATTCATGACTTATTGTTTAAGAAAATGTTTAGTCATGAACCTTGTAATTTGATTTGTCTTGTAAATCTTTTGAAAAACGATAAGATCAGACGATATGTATAAATAAGAGAATAATTATGGTTAAATGAATAACCATATAAAAATGAGTTTGTATAATTTAAGTTGTTTGTAAAACAATGTATTGTGAAAAGTATGTTATTTGTATAAAATGTTATATGTCCAAATTGAAATGATTCAAATAACGCTACGATATGTAATACCATACAATCACTTATATATAGGAAGTACCAGCGGCGTATCCACCATGCTTGTATCATATTACACACGCCTCGTTACTCAAATCACTTACCCAAACAAACCACCAATGTAAGATGTCTATGTTTAAAACAATTGCCAAACGTATTGAATAATATGTCAAAATGTTTATGTCAATATGTAAATCATGTAATGTATATCCAATGTCAATAATGTTTATGTGTCAAATGTAAATCATGTAATGTGTAACCAATGTCAATAATGTTTATGTGTCAAATGTAAATCATGTAAAGTGTAATCAAAATGATATGTATGGCTAGTGAAATATATCAACTAAACCATATGCACAAAAACAAAGTAATGAAGTAAAACACGGTTTAAATCAAAGCTATGTTTTGTGGAAATGCATGCTATACTGATACAAATATCTATGCGGTATTGTGAGAATGCATACATCCAAGCCTTGAGACTGTGGCGATAAACCCTTAAACAAATTAAAGGTCTATCTTGTTGTAAATGTATATCGAATTCGGTCATTCCTTTCATCCCTACCTACCCAGGATGTCCGGAACGGGAGTTGTCAATTCCTATGGTACCACTACCTACTAACGAACGGCGTGATCGGTGTTAATGAATGTATATTGATCCATCAAAACAATCCAAATATCATATCAAAATGTAAGCATGTGATGAAAACAACTGTACTAAGTATGCAACAAATGAACATACATAGCATGTGATGTGATGTGAAACGATGTACTAAGTATGAACTAAATGGACATACATAGCATAAAATGCAATGTAAGACAATGAAATCATGTACTATAAATGTACTAATGAACATAGCAAGTATATGATGTGAAAACATGGAAAGCACGAAAGTAACAAGTAGGCACATGTGTTCCACCCCAAAATGTTTGGAAAACAGTAAAAGAGGGGTCTATGTACTCACTTGAGATTGCTCAGAAGTACTAAGATAACCACCAAGCAATGCTAGAGATCTCAGAATCAAACGGTACCTAATATAGGTAACTATGTTATTAAACCGGACCTAAATCGGAGGATCGGATAGAATGAGGGTTTGTAAACCAAACGAGTATGGAGACTCGTGTAATATGGTTAAACAAAGCCCACATACTAAAACGAAACTTAACCTAAGTGTTTGTGACCCATTACGACCCGTTTAGGTAGCTTATGCTACTTTAACGCGTCGTTCGCGTGAAACGCGTTCGGACCGCCTAACTAGTCCTATGACAAGTAATATATGCCTTAACATGTCTAATATTGTTGTCAAATCAGTTTAGATGTCAAAAGTTATGTTACATATGTTTAAAATGAATTTTGGCATCAAAGGGGTATTTTGGTAATTTACCTTAGGCATATAAACTACCTATCATACAACTAACTAAACGTCGTGACCATAAGGTATAACCACGGAAGGTTATTCCCTATATAGTATGGTCACCTAATGTGTTTGGTCGGATCCTAATGATCGACCAAATGGGTCGGGTTCGAAGGTATAAGCGATTTATTAGATCGCTTACCCTTACGACCCTAGACAACGTGGTAATCATTAGGCATAGTCACAAGGGACTATAACCATCGTGATTACAATCACGTTGCGAAGTTCAAACGAACTTCGCATTGACCATAAACTGGTCAACGCAGAAAGTCAAACAAAGTTTGACTTTCGGACTCGAAAAGCAATAAAAGAACGAAGGAACACTTCCAAAGGGTCCCCGAATGCTAATCTAGATCAAAATAGCTCAGGTATGAAACAAAGGTTTCAACTTAGAGCACAAAAGATCAGATTCTTGTGAGGAAAAGTGAAGGTTGGAGGTGGGTATTTATAGTTTTCGGTTCACCGTTAGGATCATTTCTTGGAAAAGGGGGCACGATCTAAGCCGTACACTTGTTGGAAAGTTGTGGTAACTCATTTGCCATCCACCATAAGAGTTTGACACTTGGCACTTGGCCTTTGGAGAGTGTTAAGGGCAGTTAAAAGCTGAAAAAAAACGTTTTGCTGCATCTGGCCCCTACTTAAGGACCTAGTTTGGCAGATTTACAGTTTCAGTCCCTGCAACCTCAAAACTTGGTTTTCGATGCGTTTTTTGACACGTTTAAGCCCCGTTAACCCCATTTCAAAGCTCTAAAATGAAGTTAAAGTATAGGGAACTTAAAATGTGTTCAAAAATATCTCGGGTGTCGGTTCGTTTAGCCGTACGGTTACGTTGTTCGGTTAATTACGACGGAATGCGCATAAGCGCGAGAAACGATCTAAATTGCGCGACGAATGGATTTTATCATGCCAAACAATAAAATAAAGTATTTTAGTGCTTACATAAATTTTTGGATGTCCGGAGGTATTCAGAACGTAAGTTATGCGCGGAAATGCAAACTTGTGCACTTTTTGACGCTTTTAGTCCCTGAATGACCCAAAAGTTTATTTTAGCATACCGAACCCCTCAAAGCCTATTTCTAAGCTATGTAAAGGATATTTATGGTATGTTTAACTTATGGTCATGTTCCAGAATGTTCGTTACAGCTCAAATTGGCATACTTTCGCAGTTTGTCAAGTTTAGTCCCCGTAAGTGAATTAACTTATTTTTGACATACCAAAGCCTTCAAAACTTATTTCTAAGTTATGTAAAGGTTGTTTAAGGTATGTTAAGCCTATTTCACTATTCCGGAGCGTTCGTTGCATTAAACGGGTTATATTTACGCATCAGTGCGCGTATAACCTTCTAGAAAGCGATTTAAAGCTTGAAATCGAACAAGAATTGATAATGTGCAAAGGATACACATATTTGTACATGTCCCAAGTGTGAAATACAATATTTCATTGATACAGTATTTGTTTGATGGCCGTGGAGGCACAGGTGTTACAGTCTCCCCTACTTTAGGAAATTTCGTCCCGAAATTTTATTTAGAGGAAACTTGTGAGAGTTTAAAACATGAAGTTGAAAAGATCGAACAACATTGGTTAGGGTTCTGAACTTCTAGTAACTTTAATAACATCATGCTTGCAATGTAAGAGGGATACTTATATACAAGTATATGAAGCGTCATTGGTGCGTCCACCGTACCTCCATTACATCGTTCTCATTTTGTTATTGTTGTCACTATCGGTTCTTACAGATAATAAATCTTACTGTGGTTACCGTGCACTGAATCTCATAATTATGTACGCGTCCATAATTAGACGATTCCTTGCATAGTTCACACAGTCTATTTTATAATGTGTAGAGGAAAACCAATGAACAAACCTGTGATGAGTGTGACTAAACCACCATAGGGTCCCTTTTATTAAATCAATAAATGATTTTAATAGAGAACCAAGGAGTCTTTTCAGCTTATATCATCACATGTCATTCTTAACCAGATTTTTGAATCAATCTTTTTGACTAGACCACTAAAAGGGCCTCTTATGAATCATGGAGTGGTACTGTATAATCCAAGGGTCTTAACTATTACATAGAAGCCCATTAAGGAATTAAGGTAGTACCTTTTTGAATATCCTACTACGAATCCCTCATATGAAGATATGAAAAATTCTACGAGGATTTGGATAACGAATATCCAGAGTATACAAAAACCCAAAATGCATAAAGAAAACACAAGATGCATAAACACATAGTCATATAACCACAAAGATTGTTTGATCTAGATCTTTAATTTGTTAATTTGTTTTGCTAACAGAGCGCATGTATTTAAAGCACACTAGGAATCCATCTCGTGGATTTCATTTGGTACTTTAAACATTATCAAGAATCTAACTATAAAGATAGAAATATTTTTAAAAGAAAAATTCGATTTCGATTATAAGGAACCGAAATGTTCGAATTTAGGTACATAAGGAATCCAATCAAGGACTCTGATTTGAATGATAATCATCCACAAGTGTCTAAATGTGAAGATAAAAAGATCCCATATGGATTTTAGAAGTTGAAGATGTTTTGAAACCTGTTTTGAAACCTTGCATTGGACGTGGTTAAATCAAAACATGAAGTAAAATGCTTATGAAGTTGAGATGCTAGCTATGTCAAGGCGACATATGAAGCGGAATTTGAAGGCTAAGTCAATGTATGAGGAAAATATTTTTGAAAACTATGCATGGGGTTCTAAAAAAAACGTGTTCAATGTTTTTGAAACCTTATATAATACATTTGAAATCATAAAGTAGGTGTACTAGGTAAGTATATTTATAAAAGTGTTTTAAAATTATGCGAGATGAATTCTGGAATTATGTATAAGGTCTTTGGGAAACATGAATGATGCCTTTGAAATCATGCACTTAATAAGAAAATATATTGTATTAATATTGTTCTCAGGCTATATGAGACATTTTGAAATTATGAAGGTTGTTTTTTAAAACATAGCCAATGTTTTTGAAAGAACATAGACAATGTATTTAAAAAAAAATTTGTTTTCAAACTATATGAAATGTTTTGAGATCATGAAGATTGTTTTTGAAATATTTGTACTGTGTATGTTGACAAATCAAAACATAATGGGTATGAGTTTTGAAAATACCCTTAGTTATCTAACCAAGGATTAAAAGGTACTGATGTGCAGAAGCATGGTTACTCATAATGTCACTTTATTTTCTGTACTTTGTTTCTTAGAGTGAAACGAGTACTTAAAATTTTCGAGGGAATCATGAGTGATCATTTGAAAGAGAGAATCACAAGAGTAGTTTGTAAGGAACATAGTTCCTTAATACAGGTATTATAGGGAAATGCCATAAACACATGTGATTATACTTGTATATCAGAATTGCGAACAACAACTTTTATTTATGAACGAGACATATTGTTTCACAATACACAAAAACAAAAGAAACCAAGGCATAAGACAGCAACATCCTTTGTTCAGCCGAATGCTTACCCAAGGTTTGGATTTGCATTAGCAAGCTTTGGGCATTTGTTCCTGAAATGGCTTGTCTCGCCACAGTTGTAGCTCGATCCAGGCGGAAAGCGAGCTTGAGCAGGATTGGCTTGTGGTTGGGTTGGACCACTTTGGTTTGGGGTAAATCGACAAGCATTTGCCAGGTGACCGAGTCGCCCACATGATGCACACAAACGACACTGTAGGTGAGCTAAGTGGTGTGCATTACATTTGTCGCATATTGGTGCTGTTCCCTTGTATTGCTTCTTAACAGGTGGTGTTGCCACCCGGACGGGTCTTGTTTGATTTGGTACTGCTGTAGTTGGGCAAACCCTTGCCGTATGACCTATAAGTCCACAAATTTGGCATTTGCGGCACTTCACGCTAGCGTGATGATGAAGGCTACATTGGTTGCACAAGGGTGCAGTTCCGTTGTATGGCTTCCTAGCAGGGGGTTGAGCTGGTTGGTTGGGGACGGCTTTACCATTGTGAGCGACCATGGCGAAGTTCTGAGAAGCCTTTCGCTTTTTTGACTCCTTAGGGGATCGTTCATCCATGGTCTTTGATTCCTTGATTGGTTTCTTGGCTGGTGGTGTCGTCACTTGGCTAGGTCTTGCCTGTTTTGGTGCAACCGCTGCGGGATTCTTTGAAGCTTTACGTTTCTTTGGTTTTGGTGAAGGCTTGGCTTCCGTCTCCTTTGGTGATTCTGGAGACAATACATGGCAGTAGCTAATTCGACAGTCTTCAGGACTACTTCGCCTATTCGCTGGGCAAATTTGGCAGTCTGCTCGGATATCTGGGCGTCATCGTAATGGAGAGACATTCTAGAAGAAAATGAAAGACATAGGAAGAAACAAGTGAAACGTCATCGGATAAACAATACAGAATGGCAATGCATAAGAATTTGCGATCATTTGTTTGTTACCTAAGGCAAACAAATGAGATGGTGACTAATGAAAGTGAACGGATCATATTAATGTATCATTGAAGACATGCTCGCCTATAAGTGAACACTCACCCCAAGAGTTCCCAGGTAAGAGTGACTGGTCCGATACTGCGGATTTGTACGAACACTCTAGCCTTCGACAGAAAACTCAGGGTACAGGCATTCACTCTTCTAGTTTGCACGTGTTCACATTATACGACCCAAACTTTGACGAGATTTGAAAACTTAGAGGGTTCAAAACCTTATAACAGAGGGTTCAAAACCTTACAATAGAGGGTTTAAAACCTAGAAATCAATCATCCTAGAACAGATGATTAGTTTTCAAAGCGGTTTTGAAATTTGTGTTCTTGTTGAGGTCGTCGCCTAAGGATAGGTGACGGCATTGTTTTATGACTAAACGCAAGTAAGCTCGCGTTAGGGTCCTAGGAAGGTTATAGACTAGGTCAAAGTATTACTAATAACCTAATTCCCTATAACCATGAGCTCTGATACCAACTTTTCTGTCACACCCCGACCACGTAGAGCGACAAAACGTGGCGGAAAACGTCGGGGAGTGTTGTAACAGAATCATTGTTTCATAACACATGGAAATTGAAATATTGTTTTATTGATTTAAGTAGTTACAATGTCTTGACAATCAAAGAAACATAACATAAATAACTAGTCTTGCATCTTTTATTGTCGCTAAGGCCCAAGTCCGCCTAAGTGTGTCTTGATAAATCCTATGCATCATATCCTGAAACACATGTGAAAATAGGTACGTCAGCATAAAAATGCCTGTGAGATACATAGGTTTATAAAAATAGGATTCATGACTTATTGTTTAAGAAAATGTTTAGTCATGAACCTTGTAATTTGATTTGTCTTGTAAATCTTTTGAAAAACGATAAGATCAGACGATATGTATAAATAAGAGAATAATTATGGTTAAATGAATAACCATATAAAAATGAGTTTGTATAATTTAAGTTGTTTGTAAAACAATGTATTGTGAAAAGTATGTTATTTGTATAAAATGTTATATGTCCAAATTGAAATGATTCAAATAACGCTACGATATGTAATACCATACAATCACTTATATATAGGAAGTACCAGCGGCGTATCCACCATGCTTGTATCATATTACACACGCCTCGTTACTCAAATCACTTACCCAAACAAACCACCAATGTAAGATGTCTATGTTTAAAACAATTGCCAAACGTATTGAATAATATGTCAAAATGTTTATGTCAATATGTAAATCATGTAATGTATATCCAATGTCAATAATGTTTATGTGTCAAATGTAAATCATGTAATGTGTAACCAATGTCAATAATGTTTATGTGTCAAATGTAAATCATGTAATGTGTAATCAAAATGATATGTATGGCTAGTGAAATATATCAACTAAACCATATGCACAAAAACAAAGTATTGAAGTAAAACACGGTTTAAATCAAAGCTATGTTTTGTGGAAATGCATGCTATACTGATACAAATATCTATGCGGTATTGTGAGAATGCATACATCCAAGCCTTGAGACTGTGGCGATAAACCCTTAAACAAATTAAAGGTCTATCTTGTTGTAAATGTATATCGAATTCGGTCATTCCTTTCATCCCCACCTACCCAGGATGTCCGGAACGGGAGTTGTCAATTCCTATGGTACCACTACCTACTAACGAACGGCGTGATCGGTGTTAATGAATGTATATTGATCCATTAAAACAATCCAAATATCATATCAAAATGTAAGTATGTGATGAAAACAACTGTACTAAGTATGCAACAAATGAACATACATAGCATGTGATGTGATGTGAAACGATGTACTAAGTATGAACTAAATGGACATACATAGCATAAAATGCAATGTAAGACAATGAAATCATGTACTATAAATGTACTAATGAACATAGCAAGTATATGATGTGAAAACATGGAAAGCACGAAAGTAACAAGTAGGCACATGTGTTCCACCCCAAAATGTTTGGAAAACAGTAAAAGAGGGGTCTATGTACTAACTTGAGATTGCTCAGAAGTACTAAGATAACCACCAAGCAATGCTAGAGATCTCGGAATCAAACGGTACCTAATATAGGTAACTATGTTAATAAACCGAACCTAAATCGGAGGATCGGATAGAATGAGGGTTCGTAAACCAAACGAGTATGGAGACTCGTGTAATATGGTTAAACAAAGCCCACATACTAAAACGAAACTTAACCTAAGTGTTTGTGACCCATTACGACCCGTTTAGGTAGCTTATGCTACTTTAACGCGTCGTTCGCGTGAAACGCGTTCGGACCGCCTAACTAGTCCTATGACAAGTAATATATGCCATAACATGTCTAATATTGTTGTCAAATCAGTTTAGATGTCAAAAGTTATGTTACATATGTTTAAAATGAATTTTGGCATCAAAGGGGTATTTTGGTAATTTACCTTAGGCATATAAACTACCTATCATACAACTAACTAAACGTCGTGACCATAAGGTATAACCACGGAAGGTTATTCCCTATATACTATGGTCACCTAATGTGTTTGGTCGGATCCTAATGATCGACCAAATGGGTCGGGTTCGAAGGTATAAGCGATTTATTAGATCGCTTACCCTTACGACCCTAGACAACGTGGTAATCATTAGGCATAGTCACAAGGGACTATAACCATCGTGATTACAATCACGTTGCGAAGTTCAAACGAACTTTGCATTGACCATAAACTGGTCAACGCAGAAAGTCAAACAAAGTTTGACTTTCGGACTTGAAAAGCAATAAAAGAACGAAGGAACACTTACAAAGGGTCCCCGAATGCTAATCTAGATCAAAATAGCTCAGGTATGAAACAAAGGTTTCAACTTAGAGCACATAAGATCAGATTCTTGTGAGGAAAAGTGAAGGGTGGAGGTGGGTATTTATAGTTTTCGGTTCACCGTTAGGATCATTTCTTGGAAAAGGGGGCACGATCTAAGCCGTACACTTGTTGGAAAGTTGTGGTAACTCATTTGCCATCCACCATAAGAGTTTGACACTTGGCACTTGGCCTTTGGAGAGTGTTAAGGGCTGTTAAAAGCTGAAAAAAAATGTTTTGCTGCATCTGGCCCCTACTTAAGGACCTAGTTTGGCAGATTTACAGTTTCAGTCCCTGCAACCTCAAAACTTGGTTTTCGATGCGTTTTTTGACACGTTTAAGCCCCGTTAACCCCATTTCAAAGCTCTAAAATGAAGTTAAAGTATAGGGAACTTAAAATGTGTTCAAAAATATCTCGGGTGTCGGTTCGTTTAGCCATACGGTTACGTTGTTCGGTTAAATACGACGGAATGCGCATAAGCGCGAGAAACGATCTAAATTGCGCGACGAATGGATTTTTCTCATGCCAAACACTAAAATAAAGTATTTTAGTGCTTACATAAATTTTTGGATGTCCGGAGGTATTCAGAACGTAAGTTATGCGCGAAAATGCAAACTTGTGCACTTTTTGACGCTTTTAGTCCCTGAATGACCCAAAAGTTTATTTTAGCATACCGAACCCCTCAAAGCCTATTTCTAAGCTATGTAAAGGATATTTATGGTATGTTTAACTTATGGTCATGTTCCAGAATGTTCGTTACAGTTCAAATTGGCATACTTTCGCAGTTTGTCAAGTTTAGTCCCCGTAAGTGAATTAACTTGTTTTTGACATACCAAAGCCTTCAAAACTTATTTCTAAGTTATATAAAGGTTGTTTAAGGTATGTTAGGCCTATTTCACTATTATGGAGCGTTCGTTGCATTAAACGGGTTATATTTACGCATCAGTGCGCGTATAACCTTCTAGAAAGCGATTTAAAGCTTGAAATCGAACAAGAATTGATAATGTGCAAAGGATACACATATTTGTACATGTCCCAAGTATGAAATACAATATTTCATTGATACAGTATTTGTTTGATGGCCGTGGAGGCACAGGTGTTACAGGATATCCTGGTCAATATATATTCTAACTTATACCTGTAATTGATGTGCAGGGCCTCCAGCATTTGCTCCACTTGTATAATGATGCCTGTGGTACTGTTGCACTCCATGAAGCCAGGATCAAACAGCCTGAAAGCACCGTCGCTGACCAAGGTGCCATTGCCGAAGCGAAGATCCGACACTACGAAAGCCTGCTGAAGAAGGTCACCCAAGACGCTGAGCTCAAACTTGCCACCGTTCAAATGGATCATGATCAAGCCTTGGTCAATTTCCGGGAGGGAATCAAGGCTTCCGCCATCGTCTCCTTGTTACAAGCACCCATTAAGATGGCCTACGAGGCCAAGGAGACGGGTCTTGTTTGTCCATCTTGGCCAGTTGAATCCTGGGTGGCCAAGCTAAAGGAGCTCGGAGGCAAAGCTGTGCCACTTCCTGTTGAAGCTGGTGAGTCTTCTAAGTCAGCAGAGGTGGTGATCCAGGCTGGAGACAAGAAAGATGCTGGAGCAGATGCTGGGATGGATACTGGTGAGGATGCTGCTCAGGATGTTGGTGCTGAGAAGTCTGAGAAGGTTGGAGAAGATGTCGCTGTGTGAGGGCATTCAGGTGGGCGATGATGGATATACGTGCCAAGGCCGGAGCCCACCTTTTTGAATTTGAATGTTGGTCTGTAGTCCCAAAACAATTTACTTTTCTGCACTTTACTTTTCTGCACCTGAACAATTTACATTTCCTGCATGTTTTTTTGAACAATACAACAGTTGAAGGTGGATGGGTCTCGGTTTGAGACGAAACCTTCAACTGTTGGGTGAATATGGTAAGGAACTATTAGTGCTCTTAGTGGATGAGCCTTGTTTTGAGGTGAAACTAAGAGCACATCTTTTGGTATGTTAATAATATAACTTCTCTTTTGACTTTATTATTGTTGTCATAGATATACAAATTTTACTTGTGAAAACTGTTTTGTTTGGACATTCTTTTAGGAACATATTGCAAACGTATCCTAGAAGATATCCTGAAAGATATCTTGATCAGGATATTGACATACAACCTATTAATTATCCAAATAAAAAGGAGAGATCATACCAGAGATTCTTAGAGAATCAATTACAATCCTCCATTATAAGTTTGTCCCCAGTGCATACTTATAAACTTGGATCCATCCTTTGAATAGTATCATGTATGTCCCCTGTGTTCGATACAGAAACGCAAATGTATCCATACCTTGACTTGAATAAATTCCGAATACCCCAGGGCAAAACCCCTGATATCCTGAAATGAATCCTTAGCATACTTGGGATAAACCCTTAATATCTTGGGGATAAACCCTAATATCTGGGGATAAACCCTAAATTTCATGCGCTACAGGCGAGAGTGTATAAACTCCAATTCTTAGAAAGGTGAAAACCTTTAAACCTTAGAGAGTATGAAAATACTCTTTCGTGAGAGAGGGTGATCAATCCTCATATACCTTCAGGATCTAGGATATAGCCAACAGTAACGAAATTGTCAGCCACTTTTACATGAACTGGTCCCGCTACCTTGAACTATACCTAGATAACTTGCGTTCCAGGTGAGGTGTTTAAACCCAATTCGAAAGAAAGGTGAATACCTTTAAACCTTTGAAGGGATCAGGATCCCTTAAACGTGAGAGAGGGGGCCAATCCTCTAATCTTTCGAGTTATCCTGAGTACATATCCTGGTGCTATATCCTGAAACATATGCTGCAAAACAATTGTAAACTAAGGTGGGTGTTAGCTTGGCTAACACCCCTCCGATGCTTAAGTAAGTATTGGGTTCAAGATAATAAACAAATATAGTTAAAATAGATAGGATACATACCATTCTGAGACAGAAATTAAATACTGCTCTTACTTGAAATAAAGCTTTAAATGTATTGCATTCCAGGATCTTGGTAGCATATCCCCTTCCATATTCTTGAGTCGATATGCTCCTTTCCCTGCTTCTGACTCGACTTCATATGGACCTTCCCATTTAGGAGTTAGCTTGCCATCGGCAGGACTAGTGGTATTTTGAAAAGCCTTTCTTAGCACCCATTCACCAACTCGAAATCTTCTAGTCCTTATGTTCTTATTATATGCTCTGGATATTCTTTGTTGATATGCTGCTATCCTTAGTCTTGCTGCGTCTCTTTTTTCATCTATAGTATCCAAATCTTGAAATAAGTCTTCAGGATTCTGTTCAGGATTCTGTTCAGGACCCTGTAGGATAGATCTTGCAGTAGGTATCGTCATTTCTGTTGGAATCACTGCTTCTGCTCCAAATACCAAGGAAAACGGGTTTGGCCAGTTGCATTCTTTACCGTTGTCCTATCAGCCCACAAAACAAAGGGTAACTCTTCCGCCCATCTACCTTTTTTGGCTCCAAGCCTCTTCTTTAAGTTATTGACTATTATCTTGTTTGAGGATTCAGCTTGCCCATTCGCTTGAGGATGTACCGGAGTAGATGTGATCATTTTGATTCCCCAACTCTTGCAAAAGTCAGTAGTCCTTTTGCTTATAAAATGGGACCCATTATCAGAAATGATCTCAGCTGGTACCCCAAACCTAGTCAGGATATTCCTCTTTATGAAGGATACTACCTCTTGATCTCTAACTTGAACAAATGCTTCAGCCTCAACCCACTTAGAGAAATAATCCGTCATTGCTAACATAAAGACTTTTCCTCCCTTCATGTATATCCTGAAGTACTTCTTTGGCTTCAGGATCCTCCATGCACCTTAAATACGGTCCTGCAAGAGATTTCTTGTATAAAACATTATTTATAATAGTGAATCGTGATACCTTCATCCTAAATGCCTTAGGATTTTCATTTCCGGGGATGTGTCCTTCTTTGAGATATTTCACAATTGGAGCCGTCCAGGATTTAGGATCCTGTTCAGGATATTCCGCTCCAGGATCCCGAATACCCGCTACTTCTTTATCCTGAGGATTCGTTGCAGGATATAAGACATGTAATATTGGTATTTGGGTCCCTTCAGGTATCCTGATCGATGATGCCAAATTTGCTAAGGCATCCGCTTCAGCATTATCCTCCCTTGGTACCTGTTCAAGTGTAAAAACATCGAAATATCCTGCTAATTTTTTGAGAATATCGAGATATTCAATTAATTTCTCACTCTTAACTGCATAGGATCCATTAAAATGGTTAGTAATTAACAAAGAGTCAACATATACTTGCAAATTTTTGATACTCATGCTTTTAGCCAACTCTAATCCTGCAATTAAAGCCTCATAGTCTGCTTCATTATTAGTAGCAGGAAATTCACATCTAATAGCCTGGGGTAATATGTCCCCCTGTGGCGATTTTAGTAGTATTCCCAATCCTACTCCTCTTACATTAGATGCACCATCAGTATATAATGTCCAGGATCCTGAGGATTCTCCTAACTGTTGAACTTCTAGGTCTACCTCATCCTGAATGTCACTACTAAAATCAGCCACGAAGTCAGCTAAAGCCTGAGAATTTATGGTATTTCTAGGTTCATATACTAAATCATAAGCACTCAACTTTACTGACCACTTAGCCATCCTGCCTGACATTTCTGGTTTCCTAAGTACATTTTTAACAGGATAATTTGTTTTAACATGAATCCTATGTGTCTCAAAGTAATGTCTAAGTTTCATTGATGCCATAACTAGTGCTAGTATCAATTTTTCTAAATGAGAATATCTAGTTTCAGCATTTAATAAGCTTTTACTAACATAATAAACAGGATATTGCTGAC